>JAMPIV010018461.1:807500-1110508 GCA_024509875.1 Oreohelix idahoensis
CCGAGGATGAGAAGAGGTATACAGGAGGTAGCTGTGGGCATCTGTCGGCTTGTAGTATACTGAGGTATTAAGGCCGGAGGGCGTGATAGAAATAGTAATGTCAAGGAAGTTGACAGAAACTGTGGAGACGAGGGAGGTGAACTTAATGGTGGGGTGAAAGTGGTTCACAAAGTCGATGAAGCGGTGTAAATCAGTCTCAGACATATCTGTGAGACCTATGCCATCATCGATATATCTGCGGTAAAACCCAGGGAAAGGACCGGAGTATTGTTGCCATATCTGATGCTCCAAGTGGCCCATGAATAGACAGGCATAGCTGGGACCCATCTTCGTTCCCATGGCAACACCACTAATTTGGTCAAAAAATTGACCATTGAATTCAAAGGAATTCAGGTTAAGGACCAGTTCAGCAAGACGGAGAAGGGTGTCAGTGGATATAGAAGGGCAAGTGCGCTGATCCAGAAAAAACCGACGAGATCGGAGACCATCAGAGTGGGGAATAGAGGTATACAGAGAGCAGACGTCTAGCAAGAAAAGACGGTAGGAGCGGTCTGCTGGGAGTCGGATAGAGGAGAAAGTAGTAAGAGCGTGATTGGTGTCTTTGATGAAGGAGGGAAGACTCTCAACGATAGGCTGGAAAATGCTGTCGAGGAAGTCAGAAATGTGTTCAGTAGGACAAGAACAGGCTGAGACAATAGGTCTTCCAGGGTTTTCGATCTTGTGAATTTTGGGGAGCATGTAGAATACAGGCTTGCCCAAAGAGCTGTCATGAATCCTAAGACGAGATGCCCCGGGAGGAAGATCATTACTATTGATAAGCTGTTTAATGGTGTTGTGTACAATGCGATTGTTAGAGACAGTCGCATCGCTGGTCCTAGACCTGTAAAAAGAGCCATTGGTCAACTGGTTTTTACCTTCACTTAGGTACAAGTCTTTCTGCCAGACGACAATGGCTCCTCCCTTGTCAGCCGGTTTGATGACAATGTCGTCTCTACGGCGAAGAAGGGAGAGAGCACTAGACTCTGCCGAAGTGAGATTGGAATAATGCAATCTACGAGGGCGGAGCTGCTGAATGTCATGGATGGTGTTCTTGATATACAGGTCCAGGGCATGAGAGGCTCCAGGTTTAGGTGTAAAGGGAGGTTTAGTAGAGTCAGAAAAGCGTGCAAAGATGTCGGATTCAGCCTGAGACTGCGGAGTGCTGTCTTCCTCTCTAAAATGGAGCTTCAGCCTCATGCGACGGTGAAACCGATGAACATCCTGGAGGAGATTGTATTGGTCTAGGGTCGGACGAAGAGGAACAAATTTTAAGCCCTTACTAAGAACAGAGCGCTCTTCCTCAGAGAGGGGTAGATCTGGGGGGATGCAGACTACCTGAGCGCATGATGGAGTGGAGGATGGAGGGGTAGCTTTGGGGGTAGGGATGAGACGGGATAGTTTATGGTGTTTAGACGTGGAAAGGAACTCATGCAGCTGCCGGTTCAGTGTGTGGATAGTGGTGCGTATCATAGAATAGAAAGGGAAGTTGTTGGAGGTGAGACAACGTAAGCGAAGCAGAAGCTGGGTCTGTTGGGCACTGAGGTCTGATAAAAGGCGGGAGTGACTGGCGACCACTACGCGCATACGTTGAAAGCCACATCTGGTCTCAATTCGTTGTAGGAGACGTTGTTCCCTAGGATTGAGTGTACCAGCAGATGGATGAAAATTGGAAGAAAATCCATTAGGAAGAATTTTGTGGTGGAGGCAGGTGTGAATAAAGTGGAGATGAGAGGTGAATCTAGTTTTCTTGAAAGTAACGAACGCAAAGTCAATAGCGACACGGGATATATCAGGAGGTAGGGAGCTAAAGCTGGTGGTGACCGACACACGGAGAGAGTTGATAAAATATTTCAGAGAGGGCATAGTGGGGAAAAAGAAAAAACGTCCAGAAAATAAAATATGAAATAAATAAAATATAAAACGCTAAATGAAAATAGAGATTAATGAAACAATAAATAAATAGGGTAGATTGCGGTAATATAAGGTATGAAGGAAGAATAGGGAAATACGAAAAAAAATAATAATAAGTAGGCCTAAGTAGGATATAAAATACTGAGAAAAGGAGATAGGATAGGATCAGGGAGATAAGCAGGATAGGTAGATAGAGATACGAGATAACAGAGACACGGTGCAGTCAAAAAAAATATATATATAATCGAGGAAGTTGAGGGGAACTGCGGTAAGACGTGGAATACAATGGGTGGGTTTGAAAAAAAAATGAAAAAAGGTGATTCGTCTTACGAGGACAAAAGACAAAGAAAATAGTCTACGTTACGGCCACAAGGCCTTCGTCAGGAAAGGAAAGAAAGTGAAGTCTAGATAGGACACATAAAAAACTTAATAAAATAATAAAATAAAAAACTGGGTACTTCCCTGAAGGCAAGAACCGAAATTCGCTGTCTGTTGAAGAGCGCGTGGCTGAACAGAAAGCGACTTCCGCCGCCGGGTGTACACAATACATACTGAAAAACTAAAAAACGAAACCGGACAATAAACTACCCAACGGGATAAAAGTGGGGACTGGAAATAGAAGAGGACAGAATGAGTGGGAGATAAATAAATATGAAATTAAAAAATGTATATGGCATACAAATAGGAGAATAGGATAAGAGTGGAAAGAGTCAAATAGAGCAAGAGAGGAAAGGGTGACCTCAGACAAAGGTGTGAAAAGTGTTGAGACCGGCTGGTTTTAGACACCCCATGCGGTGTATAAGACGGTTCTCAAGCTGTTCTCGGCTGGCAGTGTCAGAGGAGCAGGATCGGATCGCTGTGACCTGGATGTCGATGGGACCATGGTGGTCAGGACCATTGAAGTGTATGGCAACTGGTGTGGACTTTTGCTGAGCGATGTCATTTAAGTGCTGGCTGAATCTGTCCCCAAGTCGTTTGCCTGTTTGGCCAATATAGGTTTTGCAGCAACGTTTACATATGATCGTATAAATGACATTGCGCGATTCACACGTGAAGCTACTAGTGATGGTGTACGTAGCCTTAGGAAAGGACACCTTCTGGGTTGAGGTGACATACTTGCACGTGTTGCATCTTGTCCGACCACAGGGTAGTGTGCCAAAGTGGGTGGCATTCTCCTTTGGGAGACGGCTGTGAACAAGAAGATCCTTCAAGTTCTTGTCACGTCTATATGCCACCAAAGGTGCTTCACTGAATACTTCTTGGGTCACAGGCTCTGCTTGGAGGATAGGGAGGTGGCGGAAAAGGATCTGTTTGACAGTAGTACTATGAGGGTGATGGGTCAAGATTAATTTGACTCTATCCGAAGTGGATTTATGGTGAGGTATGAGGGCCTCCTGACGAGAGATGGGGAGCACACGTTGGAGAGCAGAGGTGAGAACATGTTCTGGATAAAGTCTGTTACGGAAGAAATCCAACATCTCATTTGCTCGTAAGTGGAAGTCATCGTCGTCTTGGCATAAACGGCGGAGGCGGAGAAGTTGTGAAAAAGGAAGGGAGTCACGACAGGCCCGAGGATGAGAAGAGGTATACAGGAGGTAGCTGTGGGCATCTGTCGGCTTGTAGTATACTGAGGTATTAAGGCCGGAGGGCGTGATAGAAATAGTAATGTCAAGGAAGTTGACAGAAACTGTGGAGACGAGGGAGGTGAACTTGTCTTTTGTCCTCGTAAGACGAATCACCTTTTTTCAATTTTTTTTCAAACCCACCCATTGTATTCCACGTCTTACCGCAGTTCCCCTCAACTTCCTTGTTCATGATTTAATAATTGCCAACAAAATTACCTGCGCCAGAACCAAAACAACCGCTGTTGTCACTTCAGTGAATGCAAAGCACTCTATTGATACGTTTTCTTGTAACACTGGACGAAAACAGCGTTGCATATTATGACGTTCCCACTCATGTGAATTAACATGGCTCGTGATAATGTTACAAATAAGCAATCAGTATTTTGACTAGAGTGTTTATGGTTTACCATGTAAGTTAGTAATGTGCAGATACGCTAAAAAAGCTGAAAACATACCTTTATGTGTGTGTAATATTTATTTACTGTTTACAGGCCTCGGGTTTTCCTTCTTTATGTGTTTAAACGTTTATACAATACCAAAAACCTACCCTGTGTCCTGTACTTACTGTTCTTAGTCTTCTATCATTTACTAGACACAGTATTAAGGTCTTTGTCTTGTGTAATCTGACCTATACTGTATAATAGGGGAACAACAGAACTGCTTGCGTCATTAATAGGCTGGACTGCCCTAGGTAAATTTCCGGTGTTATGTGTTGCGGGTCGCGCTAATAACCCCTGTCATCGAGGCACTATTTCTGTGGTGCTTAGATGGCAGGGAGGATAGTGTGATTCGCTTTCGTAGCTAGGCTGTGGTGGGTTCGATTCCCCGGTAAGCTACTCACGTCTGATCTTTTTCTGTTGTCTAGTTTTCTACTTCTTAATTTCTCACGAGTGCCTGAAAACATACCTTTCTGTGTGTGTAATATTTATTTACGCTAAATAAGGCAGCAGAAACAATGTCAAACTATCTAACTGAAACACGTGTAAAATGTTACTTACTCAGAGAAATGTATCGCTTTTACTTGTGATAATTGTTACAAAATGTTATGGGGATTTGGGCATATCGCAGAGGGTACCAATGTGTTTATGTGTGCATTTAACAAGTAATCTAGCTTTTTTAAAGAAGATTTTTCTCATCATAAATATATCAATAAATACAAAATCAAGGCTGATGAAATTATTAATATGAAACAAATATAAAGGTATGTTATCAGGCACTCGCAGGAAATAAAGAAGTAGAACACCAGACAACAGAAAAACAACAAACATGAGTGGCTTACCCAGGATTTGAACACTGGACCTTCCGTGCGACAACCCCGCCTAGCCATGCAAGCGAATCACACTATCCTGGGTAAGCCACTCATGTCTGTTGTTTTTCTGTTGTCTGGTGTTCTACTTCTTTATTTCCTGCGAGTGCCTGATAACATACCTTTATATTTGTTTCATATTAATTTACTGTTTACAGGCCTCGGGTTTCCCTCCCTGATGAAATTATTGTTTGATGTGTACAACAAATAAACTTGACTGTCCTTTATGTATTGAAATAAATATATTTATTGTCCTATTTTTTCATTATGGTGTCCTCCTTTCCACAACGAAATGGTGAATATGGTCCTCCTTTATGCTTTGAAAGATGGTAACCAAAATCTGTAGACACCTCGATGATATCTATGGGGTCGATTGTGACCATCTGTAGGTTTAATCGTAACACTCTCTGTGACCTGTTGTGACCATCTATAGATCTAGCCTTAACACCCTCTCTATAGCTTCTTGTGACCATCTGTAGGTCTAACCTCAACTCTCTCTCTCTCTCTATCTATCTATCTCTCTCTCTCTTCTAAACCCTTTGAAAATAAAGTTCGTTCGTTCGTTCTCTCTCTCTCTCTCTCTCTCTCTCTCTCTCTCTCTCTCTCTCTCTCTTTCATGGCCATCTAAATGTCAAAGTTCAACATTCTCTGTGGCCTCTTGTGAACATTTAAATGTCTAATCTCAACACTCAATGTCTAATCTTGACCTCCTCTCTGCTGCCTCTTGTGTCAATTCTATAGGTCTAACCCCCAACATTCTCTGAGGCTTATTGTGACCATCCGCTCCCTTATTCTTCATTGACTGCAACGACCACTGTGGCTAACGGTGTTACGGCGAACACTGCCTCCTCCTTTAACTCTCGTTCAGATGACAATTTAAAAAAAAAAAAAAGAGAGAAAAAGCATCCAATGCTGAGAACACAATTACATTTCAAGGGTCAAACATACCACAACCCGTGTGGTTTTAGCTCGTACCTTATTTCTTTCATTTAAACGTGTAATATTAAATACCTTCGCTTCGAAACGAGGTCAGAGCAGATTTTTTTTTTATTGTCACAGGTTCCTTTCATTCAGCCGGCTAATAATAATAAAGTTGGTGAACTTGGTTGTCCCCCGTCAAGGGGTCTAAGAGTGTAGCACCACCATTGCTTGTTATCTCAATTTGTTCAATTTGTTGTTCCCAATAACTCGCTGCAGTGGTCGTGAAATTCTCGACCATAGAACACGGGAATTTATTATCAGTTCGGAATGAGGAATGTGTCTTGTTGGGTTCGAACACGGATAACAGTACAGATATTATACCCATGACAGTTGTAAGGTAACTTATGTATTTATATAAGCAATTGTTGTGAATAGGTTAGTCCTAGTATTGTTTGTCTTGCTACTGTCCATCTGTCCACCTATGTTTATTTCTGTGCTATTTATTTCTGCATTATTTGTCGATTTCTTTCTGTTTTACATCACTGTTTATTATGATTTCCTCTCTTATTTATGTTATTAATCTGGATTTTTTAAAATGTTACGTGTCTGTTTTTTGCATGTTACGAGTCTGTTATTTGTGACTCACCTGTTATTTGTGAATTACATGCTAATATTAGCATGTTACGTGTCTATTATGTGTATGTTACGGGCAGGGTAGGATCTAGGCATAAGCTAAACAAGCTACAGCTTAGGGCCTCACAGTCTGCAGGGGGCTGGCTCTCTAACTTTGGTGTAGCGAAGTGGGGGGGGGGGGAGGGGGCCTTAGTGGTACAAAAAGTTATAGAAATAGTTAATGTTGGAGTAAGTCTATAATGTTAATTTCCACTTATAATGACGGTATCGCTGTACATCATACATGATATGCCTAAATGAATTTTAAACGTAAGTATGCCAAGTTCAGTTGTTACACAGCCTTATTCTGTGTTAACTATTGCCAAATAGGGCCTCTACAGCTTCCTATAACTTAGGGCAAGTCTAAATCCAGCCCTGAAGTTACGGGTTTTTAACTTACGTGTCTATTATTTGTATGTCACAGGTCTGTTATTTGTAACTTACGTGTCTGTTATTTGTAACTTACGTGTCTGTTATTTGTAACTTACGTGTCTGTTATTTGTAACTTACGTGTCTGTTATTTGTAACTTACGTGTCTGTTATTTGCAACTTACGTATCTGTTCTGCCTTCCTAGCTCGGTGGTCCATGGTTCGATCCCCAGTTGAGGTGGGATTTTTTTAGACCACAAACGGCGCCGGGATCGACCCAGCCTCATGAACTGGGAAACAGAGCAACTCTGGGAAGGTTATGGCGGCCGGCGTGATGCTGACCACATCACCCCTAGTGTGCCATGGTCAAGAAAATAAGGGCTTAACACCATATTCCCAATATGCCTCAATGGGCGTGTAACGGGATCTTTTTATACTTTTCAGGGCTTTTTCATGCTAGTTGATAGATGCTCGTCATCATGTGACGTATTCTTTCCAGAACGTTGTCTCCATTACAGCTGCTCTGAACGCATCACGATTCTGGGCAAATCGACCTGCATCAGCCAAAGACAAGTTCAGACTCTCTGTGATTTCCTGGGTCCACCGTCGTCTAGGTCGACCCCTTCCCCCTTTTCCAGTGACCATGCCTTCCAATCACTATTTTTTCCAGACTATTATGTCTTTTTATATGACCGAAAATTTTCAGCTTCCTTATTGCGATGGTATTTAGGAGCCAATTTTCCTCTACGTTTAGTGAGTGCAGTACTTCTCTGTTGGTCTTTTTGTCTGTCCAGGGTATTCACAACATCCTTCTGTAGCATTTTATTTCGAATGATGTAACCTTTTTTGCAACTGTTTTATTGAGTGTCCAAGTCTCGCAGCCGTATGTTTCTACTGGGAATATACATGCTCTGATCACTTATAACTTTGTTTCTTTGCTTGTGCCTTGCCATTGGTTTTTCATCTGTATTAGTTTATGTGAAGCAACGGGCTGATCACCCGTTTGCCAGTCACTTCGATTACGGAAACAACAGCAAATGGATTGATTTGCCGTTGCCCTAAAGACGCCAATAGGCGTGATGGGAAACAATGGCAAAGAAAACTTATCTGCTGTTGCCCTAAGACGCCACTAGGCGTAATGGCCACTGACTGCTTTGACGGTCGGTGGCTAAGGACGGAAGAAGAAGAAGAAGAAGTTTATGTGAAGCAATTGCAAGCCTTCTTGTAATTTCTACTGCACAGTCGCCGGAGTTGTTGATGATTGATCCTAAGTATTCGAATTCATTAACACTTTCCAGTTCGTTATCAATTTCAATTTCTGGTTTGGTCTTTACTTTGTCTGTTGTCCATACTTTGGTCTTCTTGGCGTTTAGGAATAGATTCTGGGCCTCATTGTGTTTTTTGGTGGACAGGAAGTCCTTCTGGGTTAGTCGATAGGAGGACTGTGTCGTCAGCAAATCTGATTTCCGGGATCGGGTACCCGCCGATGTTAAATGAGTCAAACTCTGATAGATGCTAGTAGTCCTTTTCAGGGCTTAGAGTTTATCAACACATCGCTTCAGTTAACAGAGTTCACTTATTTTTGACTGGCAAATTGCGCTCTGATATAACCAAATAGGTTGAAAGGAACGCGCCTCGCCACAAGAAGGCAAAACCCACAAACTGAAAAAAAAAAAAAAAACTATCCCAGATACGACCCTGATATTTTCGTTTCTCATCGGGTCATTAATGTTTTATCAGCTGTTTTTTTTTTTTTTTTGCATATGCCTGATTTCTGAAGTATGGGTTATTCTGTTTTCTTCTTCATCTTCTTTGATCCTTACACCCCTAGCTGACAAAGCAGTCCTTAGGTCAACACGCCTAGTGGCGTCTTGTTTTGTTCTTGCTTAATGCCAAGTCTGACACTGAAAGACGATGTAAAAGGTAAATGTAGTCACTTAGCAATACTGCCATAGAGGTATGATGCGTTAGAGACTTCACAATACTGGGTCCAGCATCGACAGGTGGGACGATCAGATCCCTTTTTTGCTACATTTTCCGTCCCTAACTCAAGAGCAATGTCAGGTACCCATTTACAGCTGGGTAGATTGGAACGTGTCGATACTAAGAATCAAATCCGGCATCTTTGCCGCGAGAGACCAGAGTTCTAACCACTCTGCCAGTCGAATGCTGACAATTAAGGACATAAGAATTTAAAGATGGGAGCGACTTTTCAATTTCTTCTCTACACTTCGTCAAGAATTTGAAAAAAATGTATTTATTGAATGAAGGATTTTTGTCTTGTTGTTTGCTTCAGGGACATTGAGCCCGTCTGACATTCTGCCCTTCCTCTCTCTCTCATCATGTATACTGTATCCTTTCATCCCCACATTTACTTTAAGCATTATTAAGGCATTTATCATTATAAAAGTAATATAGCATCATTCTTTTTCTTTGATCCTTAGCCGCCGACCGTCAAAGCAGTCAGTGGCCATTACGCCTGGTGGCGTCTTGTAGGGCAACAACAAATTGATTCCACTTTGCTCGGTCGGCGGCCATCCTTCGTACAGTGCCCCAACTCTGGTTCATTCTTTGCATCTCAGCCTCCACAGTCCTCCGCCAAGTTGTTTTTGGTCGGCCTCTCTTTCGTTTTCCTTCAGGGGTCCATAGCATAGCTGTTCTTGTGATGGCATCGGGGTCTCTTCTGAGGACATGGCCAACCCAGCTCCAGCGTCTGCCAGCTATGATGGTGTGCATGTCCTCTTGCTTGCTCCGAGTAAGCAGATCTTGGTTGGTGATGGCATTCGGCCAAAAGATTCGGAGAATTTTTCTTAGGCATGTTGTGTGAAAAGAGGACAATTTCGACATTTCCTTCTCTGTAACTCTCCAGCTCTCCGCGCCATAGAGAAGCACAGAAAGCACACAGCTCTGATATAATCCTAATTTTGTGCTTGTGCTGTACTGAGAGGACTTCCATATGTTGTTTAGATTAGAAAAGGCTGTTCTTGCTTTGTTCATTCTATTGTTGATGTCTTTGCTTGCTCCGCCGTCTGGTGTTACTATGCATCCCAGGTATGTGAAGGCATCTGTCTGTTCCAGTTGCTGATTCCTTACTGATATGGGCTCAGGGTTGCTCACATTGAGCGTCATGACCTCTGTCTTCTTTTGGTTGATGTTCAAGCCCACCTGCTGGCTATACTTATTAAGTCTATCCGTTTTTTCCTGGATGTGTTGATGTGAATGTGCTAGTAGTGCAATGTCATCTGCATATTCCAGATCTTCCAATGTAGAAAATGTAGTCCATCTTATTCCTCTTGGATTGCCCTCTGTTGTCTGGCGCATCACCCAGTCTATGACTTAAAAATAGAGTGGTTGATAAGGGGCATCCCTGTCGTACTACTGTCTTCACTTCAAAGGTTAGGTTGCTCTGCCCAATGCTACACGTAAAGTTGGCATAAAGGCTTTTTATGATTGACACTATGCAGCTTGGAATTCCATAAGCCCTCAGTATTTTCCATAAACTATCCCTATGTATACTGTCAAAAGCCTTTTCAAAATCAACGAAATTAATGTACAGCTGTCTTTGCCATTCTGAGCACTGCTCTATAATGTTCCTGAGGGAAAATATATGATCTACACATCTTCTGTTCTCTCTAAATCCTGCTTGTTCTTTCCTCAGTTTGTGGTCTACTGCTTTTGAGATTCTCTGTATAATTATCCTGCCTAGTATTTTGCTGGGAACTGAGAGAAGAGTTATTCCTCTCCAAATATTGCAGTCTGCAAGATCTCCCTTCTTGGGCAATTTGACAATTATTCCTTTTCTCCACTCTGTTGGTGTTGTCCCTGTTTTCCAGACTTGTGCAAATAGTGGTTCTAATAGTTCTGCTGCTAGCTCTGGGTCTGTCTTAAATAGCTCTGCATTTAAGTTATCATGACCAGGAGCTTTTCCATTCTTTAACCCTTTGATTGCTGTGATGATTTCTTCTTTTCGTGGGATGTCTGTATTAACATCTAGATCATTTTCAGCCTCAGGAACATTCAATTGTGTCTCTGGTGGTTCCTTATTCAGAGTTTCTCTGAAATGCTCTGCCCATCTTGTTTCTTGACCCTCTACTGTCGTGATGAGATTTCCGTGCTTATCTCTTACTAATGTAATATTGTTTGCACCTCGTTTTTCACTGAAATATAGCATCATAAATTTGCAATAACCAACGGGCTGATCACCCGTTTGCCAGTCACTTCGATTACGGAAACAACAGCAAATGGATTGATTTGCCGTTGCCCTAAAGACGCCAATAGGCGTGATGGGAAACAATGGCAAAGAAAACCTATCTGCTGTTGCCCTAAGACGCCACTAGGCGTAATGGCCACTGACTGCTTTGACGGTCGGTGGCTAAGGACGGAAGAAGAAGAAGAAGAAATTTGCAATAATTATCATAGTTAAAGTATGTTTTTAAAATAAATTTTAAAAAAAAATGGAAAATAAAGAATTAAAAAAAAATTTTAAATGATAAAACAAACAAAAACAAAACAAACAAACAACAAGACTGATAGAGAGAAAGAGAGAGAGAGAGAGATTGGAACCTACAAGTTGTAAATGAAGTTTCTATAACAAAGTTAAACAGGTTGATGAGTTGAAGTATCTAGGAACTAGGAAGCACATTTGTGGTGGGTTTTGATGTTATGAATTGTTGTTATGTATTATTATTGTATTAAATGAGATCAGCTATGAAGGTCCCTGAATTTAACAAATAGTATTTTAAACTTTCCAGAGTACCTTTCCGCTACCACCCATTTGATCTCATTCAAAATTACTCTATATTATTATTTAAGTGACTTCGTGTAGTGTCTAGGGTTATGAATGTGGAGTGTAATGTGCAATAACCAACAAATATACAAACAAATAGTTTATTATCCACAACCACCAACAGTACTACAACAATAACATACCAACGACACTTTAAAAGGCTATCTTATTTAAGACGGTGGTTGAAATTTGTGTAAATAATTTTTTTTACAATTTATTATCCTGATTCTAATTTATTTTGAACCAGGATTGACAATCAAAAGTGAATTCAAAAGAATCATTTACAACATTCCAATAACACAGTGGATCGTCTGTCCATACATACAATATGATTCTAATATAAGTGTGTGGTTATATTCTTCTACTTTGAGGTAATACTGGTATTAAACCATAGGTTGTTGGTTATAATCACTCCCTTTAAGTTATGTCTGTTTTCGTTTGTCACTTGTGGAAATATTAATACTAGGCACAGTTTTCTTTAATATCACTTTCTAATCTGTTAAGTTCTTTTAGTTGAGCTGCCAGGTGCCGAACAAGCACTTATCTTGGCAGGAGAATACATGTAGAACGTTTCCTCTGCTCGCTTGACAATCTTTTCCACCTTTTTGATAGGCAATGGCCACTAGCATGGGCTCGAAGTATACAGATAGAGTCCTGAATCGAGCAGTTCTCAGGCGTTTGGTACTACATTAACGTCAGTACCCAGGACCCTGAAATGTGAAGGTTATGCATCCTTCTTTATACCTAGTATACTATACTATTCCACATTTAAGTACAGGTACATTACAAACAAACGAAAAGGGTCATAGCTTTATACCAACCTATGCCACCATTATCTTTTGATGTGACAATGTACACCAGTATTCCTCTCCCCTAATAGTTACAACGCCACTGCAATTCCAGCTGTCATCTTTTCCATATAATAGGATAGGTGTTATGCTCCTTAATGACAATAATACATATTTTCTTGTAGTTTTACACCTCTCTGACAGTCTATCACATGGTGGATCAATCGCTAGGCTTTGCCTAATGGTTGCTACAGACCCACTCACTTACAGACATATATTATTATTTCACATTCAATTTTTATTTTAGATACATGTTAATAAAGTCAATCTTACCACATTTATTCAATGAAATACACAGTGAACGATGACTGGCACACTTTCGATCTGCCGTTCTGTCCAGGCTTTTGAGAAATATGGTTTTCACTGCACAAGCCTGATCTCATTGCTACGTGTCAAAATTTTGTTAGAAATGGCGTCCCCAACTAATGCTTTTTCCCCAATATCAACTACTCTGGCCAATGATTACCCTTATTTCACTTGTAAACAAAGTCATTCAAAAATACAATTCAATTTTCTACTACGTTACTCGGGTGATATATGTTTAGTACGAGGTCGGCCAATAATATTTCGTCTCACTTCAAATTCCACCCAATCCCCTTTCTCGTACCATCTTAACCTAGCTTTCACCTAATTGTTTTCCCAAAAAATATGCGATCCAATCTAAGCAGATATGACTTGGCCTGACAGTATCTCTGATCTCTATGTATTGTTTTATCAATATTTGATTATTTAATGGACTATTTAGATAATTTAGCTTGACTGCCTGCGTCAGGACCAGCGAACCAGAGCTGGTCAAGACCGCACTCCACCTCCACGTGGTGGTCCTGGAAACAGTCTGCAGCTGTGCAGGCTGGCTGAGTGAGTGTGGATCGAAATGGGAAGGCAAACCCGGTCCTAAAAAATGCCGTGCAGAAGTCGGATGTGTCGACCGAAATGTGCAGATATCACAGCTACGTTGGAAACAGACACAACGCAACCACCGTCCTTTTCAGGGCGAACGAGGAAGAAGAAGAAGATAACTAACAACATATTCTTGGTCAGCAAGTCTTCAGGTACACGAATATACGATTTTTATGGGGCTATGTGGCTTGGTTCAAAATTCTATCTTTTTTCTATGTTAGTTTCAAGCTAAATACGAGAGCTGTCATTCGCAATAAGAGCTAAACGTGTTTCCATGACCGTAGTGTCCACATTTCTGACTTTTTCATCGTATTGGGGAAACCCGCCTAGGGCAAAGCGTGCAAGTCGGTTGTAGTGTTAGAACCAATTTGAGACGTGATTTGCGTGTTTTATCTAGCCTTGCCTCTCCTTTCCCCAAATGCAGTTAGGCAAATATTTCTTAGAACTAGGAAAAGTGGGGCGTTTATGTCAAGGACGAATTTGAAAAATAGGGTACCGTTTTGTTCGGCTTATGCGTTAGCAAATAATAAGCTGAAGGCGTAGGCGACAACCTACGATTCTCGCCGAAAATTTTTAGTACTATCTTATCTTGACTTTATGCACTATACTGTTATATTCTAATATAGATATTGTATTTAGAAGCTCACCACAACATTTACAGAAAATGGAAACCTTGACAGGTAAATTGAAACACGATGTCAAAAAGGCAGCGCAGTACCTTACCAACTGTAACCACTACTCAAACATCAGAATATCAGTATTGAAACAAAAAAGACTGCTGATATAGTATATTCTGACTAACTCCTTGCTATCGGTGTCAAACGTGGCCTCTGACCCAAGCACATGAGAGGAAAATCACATCGTGTGAGATATATGCTAAAGAAAAGTCATTAGTGTTACCAAGGGAGACAGAATGAGAAATGATGACATCAGAAAAAATGTAGAAACTACATCCTTTATTAAGCATGTAGAAAAACAGAAAATTAAGTGGTTTGGTCATCTCATGAGAATGGAACCCAATAAATGACCACTGGGTGGCTACAACACTAGAAGATTTGGTTTCGGGGCACGGGGAACACCAAGAGGTAGATGAATAGACAAAATCCTACAAGAACACGGGCTCACAGCAGCCAGTACGACACACTTGGACCAAGAATGCAGACGTCAGCTCTCAACTACACTTCACGACAAGAGTTGACTAAAACAGTAAAAGTTAGCTTCAGTTTTGATTCGTTGAAGGAAAGCAACAAACAAACAAACAAAAAATGTCCGAAACATTAAGTGACCTTCGAGCATCTCGCGTTTCACCAACTTGGGTTTTGGGCTCCCAGTTCAATGTTTAGTCCCATCAAAATATTTATTAGAATGTTTCCCTGAAGCAAATGCTGAGGTTCAAGTGTCAACATCATAATTATTGTTGATATTGGGGAAAAAGCATTAGTTGGGGACGCCATTTCTAACAAAATTTTGACACGTAGCAATGAGATCAGGCTTGTGCAGTGAAAACCATATTTCTCAAAAGCCTGGACAGAACGGCAGATCGAAAGTGTGCCAGTCATCGTTCACTGTGTATTTCATTGAATAAATGTGGTAAGATTGACTTTATTAACATGTATCTAAAATAAAAATTGAATGTGAAATAATAATATATGTGTCCCAGGGGTTAAAATTACTTTCCCCACATGACCATATTGTGTATAAAGCGTTATTCTTAATTGCGGATTTTCTTCTTATTGTTAATGTCTCAGACAAGTTTTGTTTTGTTTCTAAATATTTTATTCTACAAATACTAGTTTTTAATATGGACTTTATAGTTCTGAAAATTATAGTTTGGAAATATAAACTTTGACAGGTTCCTATATTTGTGTTTCAAATTTCTAATAAAGAAACAATATTTTCTATAGATTCTTTCAGTTATCTCAAAATTACAGTTTATAACTATTGACATCAAATGTCTTTTTGATGTGTAGAAAAACCGCTATAGCCATACCACCCTTCTGGATGATGGTGTAAGTGGTAGTGATATGATATCAGGAGAAAAATATTCCAGGGATGTCTATTTTATTGACACATATAATCCGTCGAGTGGTCTGAGAATGTGAAAAAACTCATTTAGACCCACCGCTAATCTTGACTGGATTAATCTACTTTGAGATAAATCCCGGCATAAACCGCCATATTCTAAAAGTGGCTTTATTTTGTTAAAAACAGGAGATAAACTATCCACTAAGTCAGGGAGATTTTATCCACACGACATTCTTAGAGTTTTGATATCAGTGGCAACTTCAGGCAGAAGCATTTATTTTTTTTAAATGTATTGGATACACGACAATGAACTCGACAGTTAAGAGAAGCTTGAAAGCGTACAATAAACTAAGTTATCTTCTAATTATTTGCTGCACTATTCTTTCATACATACTAGTGCTTTTGGGATCTGCTTTAGTAACAATCTTCTTCTTCTTCTTCCGTCGTTAGCCACAGACCGTCAAAGCAGTCAGTGGCCATTACGCCTAGTGGCGTCTTAGGGCAGCAGCAGATAGGTTTTCTTTGCCATTGTTTCCCATCACGCCTAGTGGCGTCTTTAGGGCAACGGCAAATCAACCCATTTGCTGTTGTTTCCGTAATCGAAGTGACTGGCAAACAGGTGATCAGCCCGTTTTAGTAACAATGAGTCCTCTAAAGATCAACCATATGTATGTTGTTGTTATTGATCCAGCGACGCTTGGGCTCTCGCCCTTCGGCCCACCATATATATATATATATATATGTATGTATGTATGTATGTATGTATGTATGTATGTATGTATGTATGTATGTATGTATATATATATATATATATATATATATATATATATATATATATATATATATATATATATATATATATATATATATATATATATATATATATATATATATATATATATATATATACAGTACTTTGCAAAAAAAATGGCAGTCATATTGCTCAGCTAAATATGCTGAAATCTAATTAAATATGCATGTTCTGCCCCAAATTTGCACTACACTTAAGTGAGCAAACACTACCAAAAGTAAAAAAAAATTAGCGTAAAGTACAGTCCCTTGATAATAGAGCAGACGACAATTTCTAATGCTAGTGGCAGAAAATGGATACAAAGACAAAGTGTATGTTAATTTCACAGCTTTGGAATGAAGGAAATCAAACATGTTCCAACATTTCTAAAACCTTGAACATTCCTGAGCGGACTGACTACAAAGTTGTGAATAAATTAAAAGCAGGTAATGGAATCGAGCGAAAAGAAGGTAGTGGGGGTCCAAGAATTTTGGACACAAAGGACCATCGGCGTCTCGCCCAAATCGTTCGGGCTGGGCCAATGAAGAGTGTAGAAAACATACGGCAGCGCATGATCGAGTTGGGAAGCCCAGAGGTATCTAATGCTACTGTCAACCGGGAGCTACACAGGATGAATTACACAAAAAAGCGGGTAATTTCGTCACCATTGCTCACAGAGACTCACAAACAGATGCGCTTGAACTGGTGCCACGAACACCAAAATTTGTCATGGGACAATGCGATTTTTTCAGATGAATGTTCTGTTTGGTCTTATCCTGCCCAAATAAATATTTGGACGAAAGACTCTATAACGCCTGTGTACCAGCGACCGAAACATACCCAGAAATTCCATCTTTTGGGAGGGGTGTCAGCAAGAGGTGCCACCCCACTGTGTGTTTTCACAGGAATTCTCACGAAAGAAAGGCACATCGACATACTAGAGGGACACCTTCTGCCATTTATGCAGGTCATGTACCCCGATGGGTGCACATTTCAACATGACAATGACCCAAAGCATACAGCTCATACCACCAAAGCATGGCTGCAAGAGAAGAATGTGATAGTGCTGAAGTGGCCCAGCAACAGTCCCGACCTAAACCCAATTGAAAACGTTTGGGCACTACTCAAGAATCATTTAAAAAAGAGTGGACTCAGAGACGTTGAACAATTGAAGAAGGTAGCTGAAAAATACTGGGAAAGTCTGACTCACAATTACCTACAAACATTTGTGGGAAGTATGCCTCACCGCATGCAGGCTTGCCTTGCTGGAGAAGGCAACATTATATTGTACTGAAACCACTGTTAATAGATAGGGGAGATATCAATCTTCCCCTGGACATACAGTTTTTATTATTATTTGCTTCTATGAGTGTGCTGCGTTGCGAAAATATGACTGCCATTTTTTTTGCAAAGTACTGTACATATATACAGGGTGTCGCAAAATATGTGTACACACTTTGAATATTTATTAATACAATGTCCAAGATTTATAATTCAAATTAAAGAGGACATATTTTTTTCTTATGGGGGCAACTAAAAGATCATGTTTATCGCGCAAAACCGGCAACAATCGATGAGATGAAAGAAACCATTGAAAGAGAATGCGCCTAAATCTCAAATGAACTGCTTAATGTTGTTTGCAACTCTATTGAACAGCGTTGTCATCAGTGTCTGGCCCAGAACGGCCATCAGTTTTAAAACATGCGATAGCTCAAAACAATTACACATCTGTCCTCTTTAATTTAAATTATAAATCGTGGATGTATCTTAATTGACATTGTCGTATTAATAAATATTCAAAGTGTGTATACATTTTTTTGCGACACCCTCTCCACCGTCGATCAAGTGTTTCGGCCCCTTAATCTCCTTTACGCGCTAGGGGGGGGGGGGGGGCGAGATGGGGGGGGGGGGGGCGGCCCAGTTGGATCATGACTCCCAAATGTCAGCCTCCTGTCCTGTTGTCTTGTTTGGTTGACTTCATCTTTCTCTATATGAAAATAAAAATAACGAAAAACAAGGTTGTGTTATTTATGTACAAGGCAAACTTGGTACAACTACAAAATCAGATTCTAATTCAACTAATCTACTGGCTAAATTTAAACTTCTTACTATTGATCTTTACCTGAACGGCACCTGTGATAAACCCTCTGTGGATGGGAAGGAGCGAAGCTCCTGACCGGGTTGGAAGGAAAGTCCTCAGGTTCCCCAGCCTCGCAATGACATGTCATTGGGCCGAAGGGCTGAAAGCCCAAGTGCCGCTGGTTTTAAAAAAAAAAAATCTTTACCCCCACCGAAACGCGAAGGTACCCATCTCCCCGTGTGTGTGTGTGTTTGTGACCAAACCGACCACTGCCTAAACCATCGCCCACGTAAACATTCCTACCCGTAATATCGCTACTTTCACCTCCTGATGGTCTAACAGATATTCTCAACTCTTTTCGGTCCCGGAACCCCCTTGGCTTTTAGTAAACTTTCCTGTACTCTCTGTTCAATATGAAACAATAGAGATTCTAGAGTTTACCATGCAGATTCACATAAGAAAATAAATAAAAGGGCTAATTAATTTTCCATAAATAAAACTTTATTATAACAACATTTTTAAGTATCATAACGTTTTTAAATATTTATCAGAACATATTCAAATAAATTGTGTGTTAGGTTTCGCGTCAATCAACAGTTTTATTCTTGGTTCAGTTTTTGAAAGAGAAACCCACATATCATGTTCAGCATCTACTACTACTTACTACTTAGTCGTTCCTCTTCTACAATAGGGTGTAGAGGTTTACCAGAGAGAGCGCCATACTATCCTACCGGCTGTCTTCCTCCTGGCCTGGTCCCAATTATGTTCAGCCTCCAGTCTGTTTACTGCTTTGGATTTGATTGACAACAGAACTGAGAATCCTGACTCACAGAGATTTAAAAAAAAGAAAAGATTTTGTTGTTAAAAAATACTTGAACATGATAATATAGTTATTTACCAAATATCTCCGTACCCCCGGGACAAGCTTCTCGTATCCCGTACCCCAGGTTGGGAACCACTTTTAACAGATCACTCTCTCAAAGTTATTGTCACACTTCAGTGACCTCCTTACAGCATAATTTATTTACTTCCACGGATCACATCTCCCACCTTTCCCGAGGCTCGTGTTTCGACGTCTCGTGTCACACAACTGTCAGTGTTGGAACAAAAGCTACATTTACCAGTCTCCATAGTGCGCCCTACCCTTAGAAAAGTTTTCTAACACGTCTCCGTAATGTACTCTACCCTTAGAGCAGTTGTCTACCAGTCTTTATAGAGTACTCTATCCTTAGAGCAGTTGTCTACCAGTCTCTATAGTGTACTCTACCCTTAGAGCAGTTGTCTACCAGTCTCTATAGTGTACTCTACCCTTAGAGCAGTTGTCTACCAGTCTCTATAGTGTACTCTACCCTTAGAGCAGTTGTCTACCAGTCTCTATAGTGTACTCTACCCTTAGAGCAGTTGTCTACCAGTCTCTATAGTGTACTCTACCCTTAGAGCAGTTGTCTACCAGTCTCTATAGTGTACTCTACCCTTAGAGCAGTTGTCTACCAGTCTATAGTGTACTGTACCCTTAGAGCAGTTGTCTACCAGTCTATAGTGTACTGTACCCTTAGAGCAGTTGTCTACCAGTCTATAGTGTACTGTACCCTTAGAGCAGTTGTCTACCAGTCTATAGTGTACTGTACCCTTAGAGCAGTTGTCTACCAGTCTATAGTGTACTGTACCCTTAGAGCAGTTGTCTACCAGTCTATAGTGTACTGTACCCTTAGAGCAGTTGTCTAACAAGTCTCCATAGTGTATTCTACTCTTAGATCAGTTGTCTACCAGTCTCTATAGTGTACTCTACCCTTATAACAGTTGTCTACTAGTCTTTATGGTATACTACTTACTTAGTCGTTCCCCTTCTACCGTGAGGTGTAGAGGTTTGGAAGAGAGATCGCCAGACCATTCTATCAGCTGTCTTCTTCCTGGCCTGGTTCCATTCTAGTCCTCGGTCCTTCAAAGATTGTCTAATGTTGTCCTCCCAGCGGACTCTGGGTCGTCCTGGAGGTCTGGATCCCTGGCTCTTTGTTTCCCATGCTTGTCGTGGTAGCCAATCTTCTCCCATTCTGCAGACATGGCCAAACCATCTTAGTTGGGACTGTTCTATTTGGGTCTGCAGCGGATGGGATTTTAGGCCTTGACGGATCGTCTGGTTGCGGACCATGTCTCTTCTTGTTACTTCAACCACTTTCCTCAGATACCTCATTTCTGAGGTTTGGATCTGGCTTTTGTGGGTTGTAGTCATTGCCCACGACTCGCATCCATATGTCAAGACTGGGACATAGGTGGAGCGGTATACAGCCATCTTCGTTTTCTTACCAACCTCTTTCTTGCTGAGGAATCCACGATTTATGGCCTGAAAGAGTCTCCCAGCCGCTGCTTTTCGAGTGGCCAACTCTTCTTTGATGCCTCCCTTTCGGTCTATAATAGCTCCGAGATATTTAAAGTGGTCGACCTGCTCCAGGACCTGTTCTCCCAACTTAATCTGATGTCTTTCTTCTCGTGATATCACCATGGATTTTGTTTTAGAGCTGCTTATGACCATCCTTCTCTTCTCCAGCTCTTCCTTCCAGACTTGCAGGTTGGATTGGAGATGTGCCTCTGATTTAGCAATCAGGGCAACATCATCAGCAAATGCCAGCTCTGAAATACAGACCTGTCTCATCTTCCAGTACCCCACTGAATACTTTCTTGTTCTCTCCTTCTTTATGGTATACTCTACCCTTAGAACAGTTGTCTACCAATCTCTATAGTGTACTCTACCCTTAGAACAGTTGTCTAACAAGCCTCTATAGTGTACTCTACCCTTAGAACAATTGTCTACCAATCTCTATAGTGTACTCTACCCTTAGAACAGTTGTCTACCAGTCTCTATAGTGTACTCTACCCTTAGAACAGTTGTCTAACAAGCCTCTATAGTGTACTCTACCCTTAGAACAGTTGTCTACCAATCTCTATAGTGTACTCTACCCTTAGAACAGTTGTCTACCAGTCTCTATAGTGTACTCTACCCTTAGAACAGTTGTCTAACAAGCCTCTATAGTGTACTCTACCCTTAGAACAGTTGTCTACCAATCTCTATAGTGTACTCTACCCTTAGAACAGTTGTCTACCAGTCTCTATAGTGTACTCTACCCTTAGAACAGTTGTCTACCAGTCTCTATAGTGTACTCTACCCTTAGAACAGTTGTCTACCAGTCTCTATAGTGTACTCTACCCTTAGAACAGTTGTCTACCAGTCTCTATAGTGTACTCTACCCTTAGAGCAGTTGTCTACTAGTCTCTATAGTGTACTCTACCCTTAGAACAGTTGTCTACCAGTCTCTATAGTGTACTCTACCCTTAGAGCAGTTGTCTACTAGTCTCTATAGTGTACTCTACCCTTAGAGCAGTTGTCTACCAGTCTCTATAGTGTACTCTACCCTTAGAGCAGTTGTCTACTAGTCTCTATAGTGTACTCTACCCTTAGAACAGTTGTCTACCAGTCTCTATAGTGTACTCTACCCTTAGAACAGTTGTCTACCAGTCTCTATAGTGTACTCTACCCTTAGAGCAGTTGTCTACTAGTCTCTATAGTGTACTCTACCCTTAGAGCAGTTGTCTACCAGTCTTTATAGTGTACTCAACCCTTAGAACAGTTGTCTACTAGTCTTTATAGTGTACTCAACCCTTAGAACAGTTGTCTACTAGTCTTTATAGTGTACTCAACCCTTAGAACAGTTGTCTACTAGTCTTTATAGTGTACTCTACCCTTAGAACAGTTGTCTACTAGTCTTTATAGTGTACTCAACCCTTAGAACAGTTGTCTACTAGTCTTTATAGTGTACTCAACCCTTAGAACAGTTGTCTACTAGTCTTTATAGTGTACTCAACCCTTAGAACAGTTGTCTACTAGTCTTTATAGTGTACTCTACCCTTAGAACAGTTGTCTACTAGTCTTTATAGTGTACTCAACCCTTAGAACAGTTGTCTACTAGTCTTTATAGTGTACTCAACCCTTAGAACAGTTGTCTACTAGTCTTTATAGTGTACTCAACCCTTAGAACAGTTGTCTACTAGTCTTTATAGTGTACTCAACCCTTAGAACAGTTGTCTACTAGTCTTTATAGTGTACTCTACCCTTAGAGCAGTTGTCTACCAGTCTCTATAGTGTACTCTACCCTTAGAGCAGTTGTCTACTAGTCTCTATAGTGTACTCTACCCTTAGAACAGTTGTCTACTAGTCTTTATAGTGTACTCAACCCTTAGAACAGTTGTCTACCAGTCTCTATAGTGTACTCTACCCTTAGAACAGTTGTCTACCAGTCTCTATAGTGTACTCTACCCTTAGAGCAGTTGTCTACTAGTCTCTATAGTGTACTCTACCCTTAGAACAGTTGTCTACTAGTCTTTATAGTGCACTCTACCCTTAGAGCAGTTGTCTACCAGTCTTTATAGTGTACTCAACCCTTAGAGCAGTTGTCTACCAGTCTCTATAGTGTACTCAACCCTTAGAACAGTTGTCTACCAGTCTCTATAGTGTACTCTACCCTTAGAACAGTTGTCTACCAGTCTCTATAGTGTACTCTACCCTTAGAACAGTTGTCTACCAGTCTCTATAGTGTACTCTACCCTTAGACCAGTTGTCTACCAGTCTCCATGGTTTACTCTACCCTTAGAGCAGTTGTCTACCAGTCTTTATAGTGTACTCTACCCGTAGAACAGTTGTCTACCAGTCTCCATAGTGTACTCTACCCTTAGAGCAGTTGTCTACTAGTCTCCATAGTTTACTCTACCCTTAGAGCAGTTGTCTAACAAGTTTCCATAGTGTACGCTACCCATAGAGCAGTTGTCTACCAGTCTCCTTGGTTTACTCTACCCTTAGAGCAGTTGTCTACCAGTCTCCTTGGTTTACTCTACCCTTAGAGCAGTTGTCTACCAGTCTCCATAGTTTACTCTACCCTTAGATCAGTTGTCTACCAGTCTCCATAGTGTACTCTACACTTAGAGCAGTTGTCTTTATGGTATACCTTTAAAGCAGTTGTCTAACAAGTCTCTTTAGTGTACTCTACCCTTAAATCAGTTGTCTACCAATCTCCATAGTTTACTCTACCCTTAGAGCAGTTGTCTACCAGTCTCCATAGTTTACTCTACCCTTAGATCAGTTGTCTACCAGTCTCCATAGTTTACTCTACCCTTAGTGCAGTTGTCTACCAGTCTCTGTAGTGTACTCTACCCTTAGATCAGTTGTCTACCAGTCTCCATAGTGTACTCTACCCTTAGAGCAGTTGTCTACCAGTCTCCATAGTTTACTCTACCCTTAGTGCAGTTGTCTACCAGTCTCTATAGTGTACTCTACCCTTAGTGCAGTTGTCTAACAAGTCTCTTTAGTGTACTCTACCCTTAAATCAGTTGTCTACCAATCTCCATAGTGTACTCTACCCTGAGAACAGTTGTCTACCAGTCTTTATAGTGTACTCTACCCTTAGAGCAGTTGTCTACGTCTTTATAGTGTACTCAACCCTTAGAGCAGTTGTCTACCAGTCTCTATAGTGTACTCTACCCTTAGATCAGTTGTCTACCAGTCTCTATAGTGTACTCTACCCTTAGAACAGTTGTCTACCAGTCTCTATAGTGTACTCTACCCTTAGAGCAGTTGTCTACCAGTCTTTATAGTGTACTCTACCCTTAGAACAGTTGTCTACCAGTCTCTATAGTGTACTCTACCCTTAGAGCAGTTGTCTACCAGTCTCTATAGTGTACTCTACCCTTAGACCAGTTGTCTACCAGTCTCTATAGTGTACTCTACCCTTAGAACAGTTGTCTACCAGTCTTTATAGTGTACTCTACCCTTAGAGCAGTTGTCTACGTCTTTATAGTGTACTCTACCCTTAGATCAGTTGTCTACCAGTCTCTATAGTGTACTCTACCCTTAGAACAGTTGTCTACCAGTCTCTATAGTGTACTCTACCCTTAGAGCAGTTGTCTACCAGTCTCTATAGTGTACTCTACCCTTAGAACAGTTGTCTACCAGTCTCTATAGTGTACTCAACCCTTAGAGCAGTTGTCTACCAGTCTCTATAGTGTACTCTACCCTTAGATCAGTTGTCTACCAGTCTCTATAGTGTACTCTACCCTTAGAACAGTTGTCTACCAGTCTCTATAGTGTACTCTACCCTTAGAACAGTTGTCTACCAGTCTCTATAGTGTACTCTACCCTTAGAACAGTTGTCTACCAGTCTCTATAGTGTACTCTACCCTTAGAACAGTTGTCTACCAGTCTTTATAGTGTACTCTACCCTTAGAACAGTTGTCTACCAGTCTCTATAGTGTACTCTACCCTTAGAACAGTTGTCTACCAGTCTTTATAGTGTACTCTACCCTTAGACCAGTTGTCTACCTGTCTCTATAGTGTACTCTACCCTTAGACCAGTTGTCTACCAGTCTCTATAGTGTACTCAACCCTTAGAACAGTTGTCTACCAGTCTCTATAGTGTACTCTACCCTTAGATCAGGTGTCTACTAGTCTTTATAGTGTACTCTACCCTTAGACCAGTTGTCTACCAGTCTCTATAGTGTACTCTACCCTTAGATCAGTTGTCTACCAGTCTTTATAGTGTACTCTACCCTTAGACCAGTTGTCTACCAGTCTCTATAGTGTACTCAACCCTTAGAACAGTTGTCTACCAGTCTCTATAGTGTACTCTACCCTTAGATCAGTTGTCTACCAGTCTTTATAGTGTACTCTACCCTTAGAACAGTTGTCTACCAGTCTTTATAGTGTACTCTACCCTTAGAACAGTTGTCTACCAGTCTCTATAGTGTACTCTACCCTTAGAACAGTTGTCTGACAAGTCTCCATAGTTTACTCTACCCTTAGATCAGTTGTTCCATAACCCAGGGTCAAGACCTTCATCATCACCATCACCACCATCATCCTTATCACTATTTTCCATTGCGCTCCTTACGGAGCATGGAGCCACCACTGTAGCTGATCACCTTGCAAGAATCCCTCACCAAGTAGTCACTTACACTTTCAGCTGTAGTTTATGTGGCAATTTATTTGACATGATGAGGTTGCCAGCCACACACACACCTCACATTAGTCACCTTGGACGACTTACCTGAGTGTGCAGTAGTCTTATTTTTTTTCTCTGTCTCTTCAGAGACCCCGGGACCCACACGTGACCGACCATTATTACTGCCTCAGAAAGTACGAGAAAAATAAAAGGTCAAGGTAGTCACATCGCAGATACTGCCTCTGGGGAGTGAAGTGTTAGAGACTTTATTATACTAGGTCGAGAGGTGGGGTGACCAGTTCTCTTCCTCACTGCCTTTGCCTTACCTAATTCAAGAGCAGAGTCAGGTACCCATTTACAGCTGAGTAGACTGGAGCATGAGGCCATCGTGTTTCGAACCCTGTACATTTGCAGCGAGAGGCCAGCGCTCTAACCATACTGCCAATCGGACGCTTATGAGACAAATAATAAATTATATTCTCTAAGGTGGCGAGACACGAAAAAAAAAACTAAAAACATAGGACACCAAGTCACAAGTTTGGGAACCACTGTCTTAGAGTTATGATGTTCGCTATATCGTTCAACGTTGGGAGCTCAAGTATAAACCAAAGTCGTTTTAACAGTTGTAATAAACGTCGAAGGCATGACAGTATCCAGTAGTTAAGAAATGTCGCAAAATCTGAAAATATTTCGAGACTGGTCGGTCATTCAAGCCTGCTATGGTGACAGGAATATATTCTCAACTGTCTATGAGTAACCTGAGTAGTTTCCGCGAGTTTATGAGATAACAAAAGAATAAGAATATGAAGCGTATGTCGTAGGAAGCAGATAATATGAAGTTGCGCGTGGCGCTGGCACCCTTATCATGTCACACAAATTGTGACAGAAATCATCACTGGAAGAGGATGTGAATGATATAATGCAGACCTCCTGCTAGTGACAGTACTCCGCAACCTTGTTCACTTCGCGGCACACTTAAAGCGTCTTTCAAAACTTCATTGCACGCTGTGATATTCAAATAGCTGGGTGTGGTAAATATTTATAAAAAACCGATGCAGTCATAAGACAATGATCCCTAATTTTATGTGATTAATTGGTGGATGATGATAACTGAACTTATTTATAAAATTGTACGTGTGGGATTCTTTTGTAATATTTTACCATAATATATAATTTTGTATACTATTATATCGTGTGTTCTGCCCTGTGTCACGGCACACTAGGCAGACATCGGCGGCACACCAGTTGCGGAACGCTGTGCTAGTGGGCCAGCGGCAGTGGTGGGATTCGTGCTTCAAAAGGAGCGTACAGGATAATGATGTTGTATGTATTACAGTATGTGTGTGTGCGTGTGGGGATCTCAGGACTTGATTTCCGCGTCTCATCATTGTCGATATCCAACATCTCACTAATCATCTACCATAACTCTACCAACAGTTATATTCTTCTTCTTCCGTCCTTAGCCACCGACCGTCAAAGCAGTCAGTGGCCATTACGCCTAGTGGCGTCTTAGGGCAACAGCAGATAGGTTTTCTTTGCCATGGTTTCCCATCACGCCTATTGGTGTCTTTAGGGCAACGGCAAATCAATCCATTTGCTGTTGTTTCCGTAATCGAAGTGACTGGCAAACGGGTGATCAGCCCGTTGGTCAACAGTTATATATTAACGTTTATTCTTGTTATACATTTTTTTCTGTTCCACTGATGACGCGAAAGGTAGATAGGAGACCTGAAGTTTGCGTACGTCAGCCACGTGCGACGCACTAGTTGCTGTGAGTCCGTGTTGTAAGATTTCTGGTTATATACAACTTAACTAAATCCTGTAGTTCCCTTTAAGTGTCAGCCGTCTACAAAAAAATATTTGATGAATATATTTCCCCACCCCCTCAAATCTCTCCCAGATATGGACATCGATTCTCACTTCCCACCTCACAAGTCCAGGTATTTGATGTATGTCTTGTAACAGAGACCGACTTGTAGTTAATCAACTATTTTGTCCGGAGGGTCCGCAAACTGTTGACAGTTTTTAATACCGCATGACTGTAGCTGTCAAGTAAGGTGGCGTCACCATATGTCTCTGGGAGGCTAGAACAAATTTATGATTAATACACTGTACACATATACGTCGCGTGAATACAGCACACACGTCGCACGAATACAACACATACACACCTCGAATGAATACAACATAAAATCACAGAAACGTGAAATTAGTACAACACACACACGTGGAATTAATTCAACACTCACACACGTATATGAATACAACACATACACACACTTTGCATAAATACAACGTATACACACATGTGAAATGAATACAACACACACGCAAACACACACACGTCGCATGAATACAACACATCCACCCAGTTTTCATAAATACACCATATATACACACACGTTGCATGAACACAACATACACAAGCACACACGTGACTTGAACAGCTTAAACACATAAGTCACCAGCAATATGTTGGCGTGTTTTAAAACAAATTAGCCTCTTTTTTTTTGTTCGAATATTAAAACATAGAGACAAAAATTGACCTCCATCATACCTCATCCGGCACTGTCATGAAACCGGTAGGGGGAAAGGTGGACAAAGGGATCAGTTAAAGGCACGCCTTTAAAAAAAACAAAACTCTATGGATATAAAAACAAACAAAAAAGAGGAAGGCCCAAAAGCGAACGGGGAAGAGAAAAGTAGACACACATAAGCAGGGTGAAGAAGACAGGAAAAGAACTAAATGGATGAGACAGGACAAGACAGTTTGGAAATCTAAGTGTGCGATCTATATGTAAAATTTGTCCTTCTCTATGGCTAGGGCATCCGATTGGCAGAGTGGTTACAGCGCATGCCTCTCTCGGTAGAGTTACGGGGTTCCGGGATAGAAACCTGGTAGCGACACGCTCCAATCTATCCAGCTGTAAATTGGTACCTGACTCTGCTCTTGAGTTAGGGAAGTCAAAAGCAGCGAGGAAGGGAACTGCTCACTCAACCTCATAAAATGTTGTATCTAGTATTTTAAAGTCTCTAACACTTCACCATCCCCTACGGCAGTATCTACTATGGGGCGACCTTTGACCTTTAATTTATTAACGCCGCATATAACATTCGAGAGATTAGATCTAGAAACTGAAACATATATAAATGTGTACGTTGTCTAGCGGTATGTCATAAGCTCTTCCTAAAACCGCCCTTGTCAAAGTGTCATTATGATTAAGATCTCTTAAAAACTGCATGTAAAAATGTGTTCTCGCCGTGACAGATTGAAAGGTCAGAGGTTATTTCTGCCGTTCGTGCAGTTGGCGATATTAACCCCTTTTCTCCCACCAAATGTTTAAGTTTTACCTGAGTACTAAAATGGAGCCGCGGTGGCATAGTGGTTAGTGCACTGGCTTCCTAGCTCAGTGGTCTATGTTTCGATTCCCAGATGAGGTGGGAATTATTTAGGCCGCAAACGGCTCCTGGGTCGGACCCAGCCCCAACTGGGTACCAGAGCAACTCTGGGAAGGTTAAGGCGGCCGGCGTGATGCTGACCACGTCACCCCTAGTGTGCCGATGGTCAAGATAATATGGGCCTAACACCATATTCCCAATATGCCTCAATAGGCGTGTAACGGGATCCTTTACCTTTACCTTACTAAAATGGTTTTTAAAAAAAAGGATCCCGTTACACGCCCATTGAGGCATATTGGGAATATGGTGTTAGGCCCATATTTTCTTGACCATCGGCACACTAGGGGTGATGTGGTCAGCATCACGCCAGCTGCCTTAACCTTCCCAGAGTTGCTCTGGTACCCAATTGGGGCTGGGTCGACCCAGGAGCCGTTTGCGGCCTAAAAAAATCCCACCTCATCTGGGGATCGAACCATAGACCACTGAGCTAGGAAGCCAGTGCACTAACCACTATGCTACAGCGGCTCCCTTTACTAAAATGGACGCACATTTTTTTTTTCCACGTGCGATAGCAACTATGTTTGAAGAGCTGGCAACCTGTCAAGTAAAACAATTGCTACAGAAACTACATCGTAGAAATCACGAGCACGGGCTCTAAAGGTTCCTTTCAGGAGCAAAAGAGTCAGCAAGCTTTCTTGAATCCACTACAGTGCTGGCCCCTGGCTTCACGTCTGGAGATCCATGGGATCAGAAGACTAGCAACTAGCAGTAAACATGTACATTTATGGTACCGTATATAAGAAATGGATAATTATAAGTTGGACTTATTGGGTGTCAGCGAGTGTAGATGGACGGGGAAGGGCATAAAATATATTTCAGAAGAAAAAAAGCAAATTATATACTCTGGTAGTAATGATAATCGTCACACAGAGGGAGTAGCCATCCTAATGACACAGAAAGCAGCAGCATCGCTTATCAGCTGGGTACCTATCAATGAGAGGCTAATATTAGCTAGATTTCAGACACGATTTTTCAAGCTCTCAATTGTACAATGTTATGCACCAACTAACGACGCTCTTGATACCACAAAAGATGACTTCTATGAAGCACTTCTAAGTACCATCAACACAATACCCAAGCATGACATAATAGCAGTCATGGGTGATTTTAACGCCAAAGTAGGTGACAACAACGATGGAGTACAAAGATATCTCGGTACTCATGGCATAGGCTGTATGAATCAAAATGGCGAAAGACTTCTAGAACTTTGTGAAATATCAAACCTCGTTGTGGCAGACACCATCTTTCCACATAAGAATATCCACAAGATAACATGGAATTCACCTGATGGCAGAACTAAGAACCAGGTAGATCACTTCTGCATAAGCGCTAAATTTCGCTCATCAGTTCAAGACGTCAGAGCATACAGAGGTGCAGAGATCGGAAGCGATCATAACCTCTGCATAGCTAAACTGAGAATTAAACTGAAGAAGTTATACCAACAGAATAAAAAAATAGAAGAATAGATGTACACAGACTGCAATCAAATGATATAAAGGAGGAATATAATGTCAAAATGAACAACTATTTCGATGCTTTAGGCAAAAATTGACAACGATATCACCACCAAGACAATCGATACTAAATGGGAACAACTGAGAACAGCAATGACAGAAGCAGCAGTAGCGACCACCGGATACCTAGTACATAAAAAGAAAAAATGGATGAGAGAAGATACTTGGGATAAAATACAAGAAAGGAAAACAGCAAAACTTAAACTACTAGCGGCAAGTACACATAATGCAGTTGAATCTTGCAAACTAACTTATAACTTGTTAAATAAAGAAGTGAAGACAAAAACTCGAAGAGATAAAAGACATTTCATCAATGAACTGGCCGTAGAAGCTGAAAATGCTGCAAGAACTGGTAATAGTAGGTGCCTTTATCAAATTACAAAACAACTATGTCACCAGCCTACTGCTATGGAAACACCTGTTAAAGGTAAATTAGGGAATTCAATACCAACAGAAAAAGAACAAATGAAGAGATGGGCTGAGCACTTCATGGAGGTGCTAAACAGACCACCACCAACAGTAACACCTGATTTTAATAATGAAACACCCACAACCACCTTGCCAATAACTTGTGATGAATTCACGCTGGACGAGATCAAACAAGCCGTTAAAAGATTAAAAAATTTTAAAGCTGCTGGAGTTGACGAAATTTCAGGGGAAATGATTAAAGCAGTTAATGACAACAACCTCTTGAGAATTTTAGATATTATAAATGAAGTATGGAGAGAAGAACAACCACCACAACAATGGAAAGACAGTATTATTGTAAAGTTACCGAAGAAAGGTGATCTATCAGACTGTAATAACTGGCGTGGTATATCTCTATTATCAGTACCTGGAAAATTATTATGTTGCATGATGTTAGAAAGACTTAAATTGCATGCTGACGAAAAGATCAGAGAAGAACACAAGCGGGTTTCAGGCCGAAACGATCATGTATTGATCAAATATTTCACACTAAGAACAATTATAGAAGAATCAGTGGAAAGGCAATCGCCACTTATTATCACCTTCGTCGATTTTCAAAAAGCCTTTGATAGTCTACACCGCCCATCATTGTGGAAGATACTTACAATCTATGGTTTTCCAACAAAATATGTGAATATAATCAAAGCGCTATATGACAATGCAAGATGTTGTGTTAGAACAAATAAAGGGAATACAGAATGGTTTACAGTAGAAACAGGGGTGAAACAAGGCTGTATTATGTCACCATTACTTTTTGGAATAGCTATTGATTGGGTTATGAGAAACTATATCCACAATGAACAATTGGGTATAAAATGGACAAATGGAAAATTCCTGGGGGACCTGGATTTCGCAGATGATGTAGCATTCTTAAGTTCAACACCAAGACAATCCCAAGAAGCAATAAATAATTTGTGTCATCTCTCGGTTAAAATAGGTCTCCAAATAAATGCCTCTAAAACTAAAGCTATGAACTTTTCTAACGAGACCTTTGATATCATCTTGAACGGGGAAAAACTACAGAAAGTTGAAAGTTTCAATTATTTAGGCAGTAAAATGACTCAGGATGGTGACACAACAAGAGAAATCCATACTAGAATTGCTTTGGCAGCTAGCGCCTTCAATAGATTATCTAACATTTGGAAATTACGATCATTGAATATACATACCAAGCTTCGTCTGTTTAATTCAAATGTTATCTCAGTGTTAACATACGGCTGTGAGAGTTGGAAAATAACAAAATCATTGGAGAACAAGCTGAATACATTCGAGAACAAATGTCTTAGAAAACTCATGAACATCAGTTGGAAAGAATTCAAGACTAATCGACAAATAAGAGAAGACTCTAGGCAGAAATATGTCTCCGACTATATAAGGAAAAGACGATGGTCATATATCGGTCATGTCCTACGAATGCAAAACAACAGAATACCACTACAGGCGCTCACTTGGGTTCCTGAGGGTAAGAGGAAAAAAGGAAGACCAAAAGAAACACTCAGAAGAACAATAATAAGAGAAGGAAGAAGAAGAAGAAGAAGAAGAACGTTGGGCCTAAATAATGTGCAAGAGCTAAGAGGAGTGGCGTCACAACGAACAACCTGGAGAGCACTGGTTTCTGCCTTATGCGCCGTGTTTGGTGCTTAAAGAATTTATTATTATTATTATATATAATTATTATTACTTTTATATAATCATCTCCTTTTACTTTTCGCTCCATATGGAGCATGGAACCACCGCTGCAGCAGGTCACCTTGCAGGAAACCTTCACCAATCATTCACATGTTCTTTTAGTAGTGGTTTGTGTAGCAATCTGTTTCACAAGATGACGTTGCCAACCCCATGTACGACTTCACACTACTCGCCTTATACGACATGCATGGGGGTGCAGTATTCCTATTCTTGTTTTGTCTCTTCAGAGCCCTTCCCCCCCCCCCCACCCTCCCCCAAACCCCCTGGGGAATTACACGAGGCAAGTCTTATATGGATCAAAGAAGTTTTTTATGCAGTGCGGAGTGCATATATATTATGAGACCTGATTAAACTGAATAGATTTACCAGACAAGTGCGTGAATAATGTACACCTGAATCGTGGTGGAACATATAGCCTGTGGGATTAAAGACGTAACAGTAAAATTCATAAAAGCGTGTCCTTGTATTTGTATGAATTAGTGTATGTGTGAGTATATGTGTGTGTATATCCAGTTCTCTACATGTTCTTGCTATTGATCCCATTCTGTAGTTCTTGCTAATTTGATTTAATTGTATTTGGAGGTATTCATATGTTGATCGTGTTAGAAAGGAGAGATTGTGTTGTGTCGTCCACGGTAGATGTTAACAGATTCTGCCAAACGAATCTGTGGAAGTTGGTTGTAAATATGTTAGTAATCTCTCGGATTAGATTGTGTCCCCTTCTACATCTTCTTCTTCACCTTCGTCTTCTTCTTCCTCCTTCTCTTCCCTTTTCCTCTTCTTCTTCTTTTTCGTACACTGTTAGACAACTTGAATATTTTCAAATAAAGCAGTAGTCAGCTTGAGGATATGTGTACCTCCATAGAGTTTTTTTTAACAAGGATGGTACTGGTGACGGCCACATGTGCTTTCTCCTCATATGTTGTGCTTTCTCCTCATATGTTGTGCTTTCTCCTCATATGTTGTGCTTTCTCCTCATATGTTGTGCTTTCTCCTCATATGTTGTGCGACTTAAATATTGACGTTTACGAATTTCTACTTTCTTATAGGGTTGAAAATGAGTGAGAGAGAACGAGAGAGAGAGAGAGAGTTCAGCTTCAGCCTGGACTAATTATATTATCCTGTACAAATAATATCACTGGAAGCAGATCTTCATAAATAATTGTTACAGCGGCAGCACACGCGTTGAAAGTTGTAACAGAGGGACAAGACAGAAATAATACTGTAATAAGCCAGGAGAGAATTTACGAGAGGTAACTGATTTTTATTTTCATTTTGAAGATGACATGACAGCAAACCGCTGGGCAGGACTGAAATAATCCATCGTACCAGCAACATGTCACAACATAAGCTGTAGATAGACTATGTAGCGTGATGTAAATACAAATGCCTTGTTATGATAGAAAGAAGGGAAAGATTGGCAACCAATCAAACGCCGCGAAGCTCGCTTGTTGACAAACCGGTTTTATAATGGCGATCTGCAGAGGAAGGGAAAGTGTGTTAGTATAAAATGGATTCGTGTGTCGTACAAGTGAATGGAGCGACAAAAAGTAATGACAGTGATTTCGCTTTTTGAGGGATAAGACCAGCTATATTCATTCCAAAGGAATAGTTGCTGCGTACATTACTTTTGGAGATAATTGAAAGTAAAGGCCCCAGCATGATGAAAAATGCTGTGTCGATCGTCTTTCAAAATTTGGAATAACTCGAAATCGGAACTAATTATGGAAAACTTCATATAGAATGAAAGCAGAAGTTCTCTAAGGTAAACTGAGATATAGATAAAAGTCATAAGTAACAGGGTTGAGACGCATGAAGAAGATTTCTGGACCAGACTAACTGTCACAAGGTTAACCCGAGGATTAACCAGGGAGAGTTATCTTTGTGGTGCAGGCGTTGTCAATGGCTCAGATTTGCCTTGCAACCGGGTAAAGATAGACAGCAGGAGTGGGAGAAGGCGAATTTGAGACTTTGTGATAAGTTCCCAGCAGATAATCCTAGTGATTCTGGATCTCGTGACACTGTCACTCCTACCAATCTATCTATCCTCTCCTATAGCTTGCGAGCCCCCAACCCCTCTACACTCTTGAGTGGACAGAAGAGTAAGAAAGAAAGAATTTTATGTCTCTCGCATACTTTCTTTCCTTGTCTATAGATAAACTAATTAATGTTGGTAACGAAAACCCGATTACCACATTTATTGAATTACTATATGTAGCACAACAACCAAATAAAATAATACAAATACAATGACACCTAATACTAACTATACCTGGAAAAGAAGGTGGTAATTAATACATAACATACACAATCTAATCTTAAGTCTATACTAAGTGATGATGATGATGAATTTAATCTAATACTAACTACTAAAATAAAGAATATCTTGTTTCTTGGCCTCTTTCTGGATGTCAATAAAGCTCTGGGCGTTTGTACACAATAGGCCTGGTTTTGTCTGTATTCATGAGCTTATAACAACCCGATCCGGCCTGGACAGTCGACGGTCGGGTCTTTTGTTCTTCACCACGCACGAGTTTACAATACAACGTGCGGCTGGGTTGGCGTGTTCATAGGTTGTGTTGAACGTAATGCCAGGCTGTAGAGTCTTCGTCTGGTAGGCAGATGTCCGCTTGTTGTGATGACGTTTGCTCATGTGGCACTTGATGTAAATATGTTATATATTTTATGTGTTGGCGCGGCAGTTTTACTTGGAGAATCTGTCCATTACCGCAGGTAGTTTAGGATCTCAATAATTTCCGTAGGCATTGGTTGTAAAAGATCATCCGTGTGCTCCTGCTCACTTCTGATCAAGATTTCTCGTGGGCGGCTAATCGTAATTCATCCATTACTGTGTAATTTCTGATTACTATTCTGTGTGGGTGGTTGTTTGTAGAAAGGCTCCTTTGCCCTGGCAATTCCTTCCTAAACCCCCAGTTGTTTTTGTTAGTTTGATGTCGGTGAGTATTGATATCTGTGAGATACGTGTCGTCGCAGTATATCTGGTTGGCCCTACGTATTAGCTCGTCCTAGGAACGCCAGCCAGGGTAGTAAGACTAAGGCTGAGTTATCTCAAAGAGTCCCTGTCTCTACCACTCAGATAGATAAAATGATAAAGCCTCTTAAGTACCCAGTAAATCTATGCTACGCATGTGGTGTGTGGGTGTTTTCTTGTATGTGTAATCTTACCAATATAATGAATCTCTGCGCGGTGTTTACTGCACCGTTTACCGGGTAATGTAAGACGTAATGGAAAAGTGTCTAGTATTTACCTCGTTATGGTTATTGGAAACTGTGCAATCTTATAAATATAATAACTCTCTGCACGGTGTTTATTGCAACATGTACCTAATAGTGTAAAATGTAGTATTATGGTAAAAAGTGACTGGTATTTACAGTGTTATATTTATTGCAAATATATATATATATATATATATATATATATATATATATATATATATATATATATATATATATATATATATATATATATATATATATATATATATATATATATAACTGGAATTGAAATGGATGTATATTAATAATTTACAAATTATAGCACACTAACTTTGGTTTCGATTTAAAGAATTCACTATTCACAGGTCCCTGAATTTCCTCTTGACGAGTGGAATACTAATTCGCTGGCGGATTACTATCGTAATGCTCCAGGATGGTTTGTCTCTGGGTTATATGCGGGTAAATTGCCTTCTAGCGATTCCTGTATTCTCTTCTGATGTTGTGTGAAGTTTTCCAATCCTTTGAAATGTCCCCTTTCATATTTGTCTTAGTTCAGACAGTCTGTCTACATTACTCTAATATTTACTCGTCGATTCCGTGAGAACTGTTTATCCAAATTTTCGTTCCTCCAACGTATTTCGCTAATCCCGTCTCAAATCTTATTGCGTTGATGTTTCTAAACAAAAATATCACTTCAGTGTTATGGCCAGTTCCTTCTTTGTTCCTATGCTCGAGTACACACACCTGCGCCATGTAGTCTGTCTCGCCGACGAAATTTCATTGATACTGTGTAGGGCTATTGGGTTTCTTTCGTGTGATCGCTTCGGTCTGAACAGTCTCTATGGTAAAGCGAGTAATTTTCCCAGGGGTTGAAGAATAACATGGCAGGTCATAACTCCATAAGTACACGCAATCGAATATTTTCTCAAGCCGTGTTATGTTTCGGCAACTATTAGACAATCGGTTTAGAAAGTCAAAATACACGCTCTATTGCCTTGTGACACTAACACAATTTGCTCGATTCTGCTCGCAAAACACAAAAATACGCAGTCTGAGAAACTGTGACGGGGTATTGTCCTCCAATACGGCCGCGCTCTCACTATAAAAAGGCCAGCAGCGGACATTCAAACTTTACACACACACACAGCAGAAAACAGATAGACTGAGGGAGACGCTTGCCAAGGCTAAAACCTGTTACCATCTGTTTGCCGCGCAGCTCTACCTCACCAAACTGAGTCTGTTCTGTACTTTGCATCTATCCTAAGAGTGTTCATTCGTGTCATACTCCAGAAGAGGTCTAGAATCATAGATCAATAGTGCCTTCCTGGACCAACTCAGGAGCACCACATATTTCCATCTTGATTCGAGTATCCAGCCCCATCTGTGCTTGGTGGCCTGGTGCAGACCTACAACTGATATTGCTGTGAAGTATAACCACAGAACATTCACATAACTTAATGTTAAGTATTCAGTGTGACAACTCTAACAGCCATTGTGAGTTGTCAACAGAGAATTAAACATTGTGTTATGATGAAGAAACTGATCTAGAAGATAGGCAAGACAAGTGACATTTTAGTTTAAAGGAAATTTGAAAGAACATTCTGTTTATTTTGAAGATTACAGCAAGGACTTTTGTTTAATTAATAATTACAACTCAACTTTTGAATAATTGTGTAATTAATCTTTTATTCATCCAGTTTAATCATTTTTCATCATTCATATTTGCACAAGAAGAAAACAAAAGATAGATGTACATAATAAATGATTCAGTAATTGTAATCCTCTGACTTATCAATTTTATATTGTTGCATTTCGAGTTTTACTGAATTGATTATCATAGATAGTTACTAGCGAATGTGGCTCCAACTTTTGTCTGATTACTAACAGCCGTGACTATCCTATGATACCAGTGCTCTTCTTTGACACTGGGCTATATTCTTTTTCAGACATTATTCTTTTTCTGTTCTATCAGTATTTCTACTGATAACTATACTCATAAAAACCTTTCGCTACAGACTAGACCAGCGATTCTCAAACCATGGGTCACAGGAAACATTGCGATGGGTCGTTTTAAGTGGCACGCCTTTGGCTGAATGCGTTTAATTAAATTTTGCTTGTCAGTTTTGGTTCATGGGTCGCCAGTTTCACTTCCTGTGAAATTTGAATCGTGGTCGTAGAAAGGCTAAGAACAAATAGGCTAGACGATTTTACATCCGTAGCACCGGCGAGATTCTCAATGTTTGTATATAGGAATCACACATTCTATAAATATTTTTGTGGTGGGTAGGTTTCTAATTTTTTAATTTTGCCAGGGCCGTCTGGCCTACTCTTTACGATTTCCAACTGCCATGGGATTTTTAATGTGCGCAACTTATACACGGGACCTCCTATTCTTTCGCCCTTAACCGAGAAGGCTAGGCATCTGATCTCACTACCCAGGAGACCGGGGGGGGGGGGGGGGGGGGGGGGGGGCGGGGGGCGGGGGGGGGGGGGGGGGGGGGGGGGTGGGGGGGGGGGGTGGTATGACATATTAGGACCACTGGTTCTGAAAAATACCTCTTAGCCACCCCGACCCCGGCGACCTCGTAGCCACTCCGGAAATGAAGTATAAAGCAGAAGTTAATTTCATTTAAATTCAGCGCCTCAGGCTTTTTGTCAATTTGATGTTACATTTTTGACTGCAAGCTATAAACTCCGTGAAAAATTAGTTGTGGCTTTTTAGTGCATTAAAAGCCTGTGTTAAAAATATTTTTTTTTTTATTTTCTTCTTTTTAGCGTTATTTTGTTGTTGTTTGTACATTTAAGTCAAATGTAATCGATCCGCTAATGCCATTATCAGTTCGCGATAAACGAGTCCAGCGCACAGGAGGCGGATTTCATTATTCCAGTATATTACATGGAAAGTTAATTTTTAAATTTTTTTAAAAATTTTGATAAGTCTTGTAAATTACATTTTTCAAAATGTAGTTGTCAGTTGCGTGTATGTCTGTGCACGCGCGTGCGATAGTGTGTGTGTGTGTGTGGAGGGGGAGGGAGGAGAAGTTTCAATATTTATCTCAAGAAATACAATCTTGTTGGAAAGAATACACCTAGATTATTTGCAGTTATCGCCCATTTCATTGATGAAACTATACAAACAAACAATATTAATTTTAATGTTATTCATTTTATTATTTTTACGACTGATTATTGTATTGTCATCGGGAATACACAGCTATGCCAAGTTTCAGAGCTATTGCTCATCTGGAAGTGATCGAAAAATCGATTGCAAGATTTGAAGGTGACATACGTTGCAAGTTAAAGAAAAGCCTGTAAAAAAAAACCAAAAACAGAACCTCGGTAAAACGTAATCTAATTTAATCGACTGACGAACATTTGAAAGAGCGCGTTCTATAGTCACGTGGTTGCTATTTCATGTCGACCTTATCTCAGGTGTTCAAATCTTTTAGATTTAAGCCTTACTTAGTTTGTCGATTTGTTAGCCACTTTATTTCTCTAAACAGATAAAAGAAATAAAGAAGGAATTAACAATAATGTTAATTATCTTTATTAAATTTATTTCAGGTCTCGGACTACCAACTTCATTTGTAGATGTATCACCAGCTGTAAGGACAACAAAAATACTTCAAGTGGAGATAATCAAAGCCTCCAAGTGATTGCTTCTGAAAGATTTAGCAGGTCATGGGTCAAGTGCAAGCAGATGCCAATTCTTTGATCTCTGATGACATCTTATGAACAAGACCTTGCCGTCTGATTGCTCGCCTCCAGCGCACATCTATCTGCCATATCGTTCTCTCGTTTGCTGACGTGTTCTAAACCTGTTTTACTTCTTCCTGTAAGCCGTCAATGCTCCACGTGCAGTTAATGACAACGAGCACCTGGCGTATGGATTGCATAACCATTTTATAAGATCAAGAAATATTGGTCACAATCATAACAAGCAAATTATTTTGAAGAAAACAATACTGCCAGGCAAATTATTTTTCAATTATTAAGCTAGTCCTTCCAGGACAGAAAGCCTGGCTAAGAAAAAATTTGTAACATCACGGGATATGCAACTCACTCGTACAAAACGTTAACGATTGATATTTAGAAGTTCCGGAATTTAATCTCCCTATAGCAGTTAAACAACTGATTCGTAACATCATCTTCAAGTGTTTGGAAACAAACGTGCAGGGATAATTCAGTTGGTTTCATACATAGAGGAGAATCTAGGGAACTGGAAAATGTTTTTTCTGGACAACATAATGACGTACTTCACGATTAAGCTGTGTTTCTGAACAACGTACTGTACTGATGCACCTCAGGATTAAGCTGTGTTTCTGGACAATGTACTGAAGTATCTCAGGATTAAGCTGTGTTAACCAGCTTCCACGACGGATTGCTAATACTAACTACTGCGCTGTGTATTGTCTTCTTTTACAAAACTGGTCAAGAGATTTTTTTAATCCATGTTCAAAACAACAAGGTCATTTATATTTGGACATGCGCCATAATACATCTGACGGTCCTTGTGTCTAGGGTGAATGTAGATCGCCTCGCCAAAACGAGTCAAATCTCCTAAAAAAATAGTTATGAGAACTTATGAGATTAAACATTCTACAAGAAAAATCGATTATGTTCATGAGCGTATTAAGGGAGTTTTACCGATGGATTGCAAAGAAATGAGATTCAGCTGGACTGTAAGATACCAAGACATGTATTGCTTCAGCATCATAGTATGATATCTTTACAAGAACTCTGCTGCTCTACCTTTGAGAGCTAGCAGAAATTCAGGTTGACAGATCGGTCTACATTTTTTATGTTCTCTAATACAACCAATGTATCAAGTGTCTAGCTTTGCCAGAACGAGGTAGAATTATTAACGAAAAGGATAAGAGTAGCGTTCCCTGTGTGACGTTAAAAATCTCGGTGACTCTATCAAATATGCCCAGACATGCTGTGTACGCCATCTTGTGAAAGAAACACAATTCTTCCTAAAAGGCACAATTTCGTTACGCAAACTCGATCACCACATAATGTTTTGTTTGGCATGATCTGTTAGCATTCATTATGATTATGTGATTTCATTATCTTGTTTTATTGAAATCACCACAAGTAAACACGAAAAATAACATATTTATTTTCATGTTATAATGAATATTTCCACTGCAGACAGGATGGTTCCCTAACAGCGCATAATTTCTACTCCACCCTTCGTGTGGCGTTGTAGTTTGTCCAGAATGATGCTCAACAAATGGGGAAACAAGTTTTCTTCGCTGCAAAGTTGACACTGCAAGCGACGACTATTTACACTTTGTTGGAAACTGTGCTACTACGTGAGCTTTTCTCGCTGGATATGCCCCACTTTCTGAAAGTGTAAATACACACCCACTGGGAAACTCCTCCCACAACCCAGTTTACAGTATCAGTTTTACGTCTATAGAAAGGCACAATCAAAGCTACTACTACAGCGCTTCACGAGAACAAAGACATTTTGAGATCATTTGCGAAATTACGTTCTCTTGTGCAGAATATTAAAATTGTTACGTCTTGTTTTGTAGTAATAATTTATGTCTGTGATAAATCACGTGTTCTCATAACAGACTTGAAAACGTGGACATCGGACTACATGCTTGGTGGACATTTGTTCTCCACTTCGCACAAAATCTCGCTAAAAACGTTGAAGAACGACAACAAAAGATTGACATGACAAGAGCAAAGGACTTAAAACAACATAGCTGATTCCACGTCTCTTAAGGGGTTATATTTATATTTACGGAAATACAATGGAAAAACATCTCTATGAAGTTTGACATGTGTTTTAAACAACTGTGGAACATGGAATTTTTCCGTAAACACAGAATAAGAATTAACGCCAAATATAGACTTTTTGTGCACTTCATTCAAAAGGGGAATACTTTTGTGACCTCTCTCATATGACTTTCATAAAATCAGTAGGCAGGGTCACAATTATCGGAGAACTGCACTCATCAACAGTACTCTTGTGAGAGTAACTTTTGTCGGTGAGTCAGAAGCTCTCACTGTCCAATGATCTGTTGAGATTATTGGAAGAAGAAGCTCATGAAATTCAGTATATATTTTTCTTACAATGAACACTAGAAGGCGAGTGCTTTGGACTTTTTCCTTCAAAAACAGTTTTTCTATTGCGGTATTCTACTGAAGTCGTATTAACTCATGTTTTGAAAATGTATTATTAAGACAAGGGCTATAAAATGAATACGTGAACGGTTTAAAATAGAAACGTTAAAATTATTACATATTATGGTGGACATGTTTTAACGTTAGTAGTTTGAAGAGTTTTGTTGAGCAATAGCAAAAGCGATGTCCAGCTCCAAGCTGTCCACACGTTTCGTGATATACGTTGTTGTGTCTTTAGTAACTCATCTATTAGAACTTGCAGCTAGTGGACTGTTCTGTCACATGCTCATGCAGCAGCGTGATCTGAGAATGCCCTGGTTCAGCGTGGCCGCGGGTCTTCTCATTATTCCCATAGTGGCTGTCCAGCTCGCATCTGCTGTCTTCCTTCTCAGACGCAAGGGAGAAACGTCGACAACTTGTGAGGTTGTAACTACTGCTTGTCTTCACGTTCTTCAGCTGGGATTCATCAGCAGACATTTCATTATTCTTAAAGAAGCGCCATTGTCTTCAAAGAGAACGGAAGTGGTCGAAATGATGGTCCTGCGTATCTCATTTGCTTTCACGTCGGGATCCACTCTGTTTCTAATGCAAATCTACCTCTTGTTTCAGGGCTGCCACGAAGAATCAAGGATCTGGGCTTTTTACGTTTCAGGAGTGACGACTCTTATTTCAACCACTTGGGCAGTGTCTACCTTCCGAAAGTGTTTGCCAGAGCCGGAGTTTGGCGTTTTGCTCATCGCGTGGCCAGGGACAGTTCTGAGAATATTTTGGCGAGCTGGGGAGATCTTGGCCAGAGTAATCGCCATTGGTCTCTTCGCGTCGTTATACCTGCACTTCTTTATTCTAGTCATAGGCCTGCACTGGCTATCTATGCTGGTATGTCTATACATTCCTCTCATTAACTCGATAGACTGGTCCACAGCTAGATGTGTTAAGAAAACTTTCGTTCGTTTCACGATCTCCTTCGCACACATATTTGCTTTCATCAACACAAGCTCAGAAAATACTGTATTTCGTTACACATTTTATTACGTCATATTTTTCTTGGAGAACGCAACTCTGATCGCAGTTTGGTTTGTACAGTCATCGCCTGAGCAGTTTTCTCAGAACAGCTTATTTGCGTACATCGCTGTGATTTCTTTCGTCGCTTCTCTTTCCTCGATGATAATCCATTATAAGTTCTTCCACATTCCAGCTTTCAAAGCGGCCCCAACCAGAACATGTGAAATCTCTCCCCGTGTAATCTGCAACCTCAGGGATATTTCTGATACCGAGAAGACGCAAAACGCTTTTCAGTCAGGCGTTATCTTTGGTCAGTACAATACTCAGACTTTCCAGGATTCCTTTTTGGATTCTGATTTAAACTCGACAGCAACAGCGCGTTCTACTCCAGCTCACCAGCAACAGAAATGTTATACTGAAGAAGACTACGGTAGAGAGTTTGATTACTCCAAACAGACCCAAGCAAGAAACGATCGACTGGATGAATGTTCCTTGTCGCTGAGCAACGTCGAAGAAAATCGTTCTTCCATAGACAAAGTTCATAATAAGAACTGCAAGAAGCATGGTGAGAGTTCTGTCTCAAAGCTGCAAACCAGCTCAACTGTAATTAATACAACAGAACAAATATGTTATCACATGTCACAGAAAAGACCTGTCTGGTTACCCAGTGGAGACTCAAATTTTGCTAATCAACTCCTAACCTACAGCCTGGAAAACTTTGACACTGGTGAAACAGCCGACAGTGAGAAATCCTCTGTGGTTGTTACAGATTCTAATGGATATCATAACAGCTGTTCTTCTTCACCGGTGGACCTTGTTTCATCCTCAAAGGAGCATAACAAAACGGCTTTTCAAGTAGGACTGTCGCCACTCAAAATCTGTGAACGTAATTCGTGTCCTGTTGGCAGCAACACCGATGAAAAGCTGAACCAGCAGAAAATACCTCATGCACCCTTACCAAACATGGCATGGACTAACTCGCGTGACATAGAAAACGAGCGTGTACCATGCTGCGAGTGCCCTCACAGAGCCTCAGATATGCCTCGTATCGAACATTCTGTAACACCGATGCCAGAGTCAGACCTCAAGGCTACGGAGCACATAATTTCACAGTGTCTTCACACAGACGTCCAGCGTCATCACCGTAATCATTATCACCAGCATCGTCACAGTGGTTTTCATCACAGCGTTCATCTTTCTACCACAATGGAAGATCCGTCAGATTTCCTTCAGAAACGTCCCCATGAGGACCTACCATCGACGGATTTTAAGTCTCTAAATAAGAGCAAATCTCCTGCTAATTGCCTGAACAGAAGAGCAATTCTGTCCTCAGTGGCTTATAGTCTTAGCTGCCAAAATAATAGGAGGTATCCTCTGGCACAAGAAGAACAAAACTCGACGTCTGTTAACAAATTAACCCTAATTTCAACAACATTAGATCAACATACTATTAAAAATAATCTGCCTCAACATCAGATGTGTTCAGACAGCAAAAATATAGACTACTCACTTGCTCAAAGCGAAAGACTTGCAGTGGAGCTATTAAAAGCATCAGGTCAAAATAAGAAGCTCATATCAAGCAATATGTCAGGTATCACAACATTCCCAACTTCAGACCCTCGCTTAACTGTTCGAGTAATGACATCGCCGGTGGAAGAAATCTCGACGCATGCTAATGAGATTACTGCCAATACGACGAATAAAGTAAAAACTTTTGAATATAATACGGAAAATAATACGGAACTGAAGTCTCGAAAGCGTAAACCGCCGGATCACAGTGATAGAATAATAAATTCCAACATTTCAGGCATCACAGACTTTACGATTACCGATCCAGGAAAGGAAATATGCCAAACAACTTCTAATGGCCTTAACAGAGATCTCAGGATGCGTATTAATAATCAGAACAGATTTTCAGGATTGGCAGAAAACCCAGACGAGTTTATCTATGAAAATCTGTGGCCAACGAAACCAGGGAACCAGTTAAAGCCCACAGACGGCACGGAAAATTACAGGATTGCCACCGATGATGTGTCGAATAAGTCAAACAGATGTGAGGTCTATGTCTGCAGTGAATCAGAAGACAGCGCTCTCCCTCTTGAAGTTTTGAGTTCCAGCGCTGACGGTTTTACAGCGTCAGATAGCGACAGCGACGTTAGTTTGGAGATTGTTATTTGATGGCCTGTTATTTGATGAACTCACACACCAAAGAATAATTTAATTAATTCACCATATAATTCATTTCACACCTGTCTTGATTTTGAAGAAAGAAAAAAAAATAACGTTATTCACACTTTTCCTAACTTTACATACGCACTTAAGAAGGATAGGAAACTCTATACAAAGCGATACAACAGGAGGCAATCTGATCATCAGAAGAGACCATTCCCCCACCCCCCAGTCGAACAAATGTTTCGGCCCATTATTCTCCTTTACACCCTGGGAGGGGGGGGGGGGGGCCACTTGGGTCATGACTCCCAAGTTCAATGGAAGAAAAATTGCCCTGCATCCAACCTCTTAACTACCTCAACAACATTAAACTGTAACGTCTATTTTCTCTTATTATGGAAAGGGCATGCGTGTGAGTCGTACTTAAGCTGTATTAAAACAGATGTGTTTTTTCAACTTGACTCATTCTTTGTTTTATTACATTGCTATACGTCTGCCAGTTACTATAATCCTTGTCATATTATATACAAGGGTGTCCGAGAATTATTCACCAGATTATGAAGTTCAGTAACCTAGAGCAGATACGATTAAATTGTTACGGTTAAATGATACTTCATTTGCAGCCTTAACCTAAGAACATTCATTGAAATTGATTGCACATGTGCTGCTGTAAAACATGTGACCGGAACTGGATTATCGGCTAGACATTGTACGTGTTACAAAGGGTGCCAACGAGGAGACATTGAAAGCACTGTATCAGCAGATTTCCAGTTTTGAATGTAAATTTCATTGAATATGATCAATAAAATTACTTGTGTTAAGGCAGCGAATACAGAATTATTTATCCGTCCGTAGCACTCGTATCTGCTCAAGGTTACTGAATTTCATAATCAGGTGAATAATTCTCGGACACACTGTATTTCCCGTTTGCCATTTTCCAATTATTCAGAAGGAAGGCAGAGAAAATCCTGGGCTGATAACATCAAAGAATGGGCAGGACACGGTTTTTCCACACTTGTACGCATTGCTGAGGATAGAGAGCAGTGGAGGACCCTGTCTGCTGATGCTTCCACCATGGCACCCCTACGACCCATGACGGGTTACGGGCTGAGATGATGATGAATTATTCAGAATTAATTTCTTTCGTCCAAATTTTCCTTAAATTGTCCCATGCTCTATATCAGCGGTAGGCAACCCAGGAGTTGTCGAGATCTACTCTGAACTCTCTAAAGATCTGCCATGGTAAAATCAGGTTTCATATTATCTGCAATTAGGAATAAGTCCAGCTTACATGTAACTTTTATCTTCTGCACGATATGCTTCCTGTATTTCCAATCAGCAGAGCTGTGGAAAATTAAAACGAAATATTTCACCAAATGTTAACTTTAATTCAAAGAAAAGATAGATTTCTTTCTTATACAGTTCACGAATAAAGCGAATTTTGTAAAGCTAGCTTGCATGAATGCAGTGACCGTACAGTATCTTTAAATTTTTTTTTTTTGCTCGGTTTTTGCCTTCTGGCGAGGCGCGTTCCTTTAAATCTATTTGGTTATATCAGAGCGCATTTACCATCCAAAAAAAAAACAGTTGACTGCTTTTCTGATCAGTGTTGATAGATACTAAGTCCTGAAAAGGACTAACAATGTCTATCTGCTAGCATAAAGCCCTAAAAAGGACTCGCCAGCTACGCCAACGCCCGAGCTAGTTTGACTCTACTTAAATCTTTAAATATTTTTTTTCTAACGTCTGTTATTTAGCTGTTATACCCTGTTCAACCAAAACCCTTTGAAGGGTTAACAACGGTTATATTGGGGTATATAGGGTGTTAACGTCTTTGCTGGTATCACGTTCCTAATCCTGGGAATGACTGGTTCTGAAAAGGACCACTAGCTGCCTGTTAGGTCCCTACTCGTTGTTGTCTTTTTCGGTTGTGTGTTGTTCATGACTGTCTTTATTATATTTGGTAGGAGTTCCTTTAGGGTTTCGGTAATTATTTTGTCTTCCGCTTTTTTGCTTCTTTCTCTTCCTTGATTGCTTTTTGGTAGGCGTTCTTCTAGGGTTTCGGTAATTATTTTGTCTTTAGTTTCTTTGCTTCTTTCTCTTCCTTAATTGCTTTTTGTTATGATATCCTCGATGATCCTTCTCTCTGTTTCAATTCTTTTGAGGACTTCTTCGTTCTCTTCCTTTAGCTCTGCGAGTTTGGCGATGTCGACTTCTATTTGGTGTTGAATGGATTTCATGTCCTGTAACATTGCCTGGGCGCTCTGTAAGGCTTCTATTGTTTCGTCTCTTATGGTATCTGTCTTCGTTGTGCTGCCTGTTCTTCTCGACTTTGAATTTTTGTTTTATATCTCGCACCTCTGTGGTAAGTTTTATTAGTTGGGCTCTTGTGTGCTGTTCCTGTTTAGCAGTGCCACCTGAAGCCACTCGGTGTCTTGCTTCTCTGAAGGGGATGTTTTTGGTTACAGATTCCTTCAGTATGGCCTTTGTCTCATGGAAGATCGGACAGCCACGGTATCTTGCCCCGTGGTTCCCGAGACAGTTTGCGCAGGTTCTGTTGGAGTTGCGCACTTTATAGTTGGTATCCTTTTTCGCGTGAAGACATTCAATGTAAGAGTGACTTCCCGCACAGTACCGGCAAACTGTCTCTCTCTTGCAGGTTTTCCTGGTGTGCGAAAATTGCTGGCAGTTTAAGCACTGCATAACAGGAGGGACGTACTCTTCTGCTTTTCGACATCTATCGTCTAGGTTTAGTTGACTTGGTCTTGAAATCCCTTCAATAGTTAGGATAACTAGGTTTGTGTCCTTCTTGTCCCATGTCTTCGGTCTTTCAACCTGTGTTATTTTGACATTCTTGTTTTCTGTTTGCAGGCGGCTGTGGACTTCTTGTGTAGACCAATTGTTGTCGACCCCTTTTACAATTATCTTTTTGGTTTTTATTGTAGATCTGCACAGTAACTTTAATCTGGTTGGGCAGCTGTACTTCTTTGTGTCCGGACTCTAGTTCGACCATCAGTTCATTTGTCTTCTCCGTGTTATTTAGAGCTATTATAACTCCTTTTTCGTGTCTTGTAACTCTAGTTATACTCCTCCTGCCCGTTATTGCCTCGTCGGGTAGGGCCCTGAGCGAGGCCTCACCTCCAGACATCTGAGTGATCTTAATGATCCTCTCCTGTAGTGCCTCGTGAGAAACGGCATTTCTTTACTTGCGAAGTTGGCACGCTTCGTCTTCCGTCTCAGTTTGAGCGTGTGGTCTGCGGGACGGATTCACGTTCTTTTTTTTTAATGTAAAACTTTTGCCTCGTTTTGGCGAGGCGCGTCCCGTTCAACCTAGTCGGTTATATTAGGGCGCATGTCCAAATATAAAAGACCCTTAGGTATGAGAGATTTATATTAATAATAATATATAACGGATTCACGTTCTGAAGTACACCGCGCTTTTATACCCAGTTGAGGTGGGATTTTTTAGACCGCAAACTGCTCCGGGGTCAACCCAGCCTCATGAATTGGGTACCAGCGATATTCTGGGAAGGTTAAGGCGGCCGTTGTGATGCTGACCACATCACCCCTAGTGTGCTGATGGTCAAAAAAATATGGGCCTAACACCATATTTTCAATATAACGCAATGAATCCGTTACCTTTTTTTTTTTTTAACATCGCGCTTTTCGGTGCCAGTGGGAGAGGATTAGTATAACATTTTCCTTGGTTAAAAATATATTTATTCCACTCCATCACCTAGAGACTTACGAAATGGGGTCTTTGAGATCTACCGCTAGATCAAGATCGATTGGTTGCTGACCCCCTAGTCTCTATACAGGAACGAAACAGGATATAATGATTTTCCATGTATAAAGTTTGTGTGTGTGTTTTTGTGTGAAGGAGTTTTCATGAGCATACAAATATCGCAGTATTTACTGGCGTCATCAAAATTTCAATCAAATTGTGTCGTGAGAATTTCCTTGGCATGTTTGATTCCAGCAGTTTAGTTGTCCTGGATTATGCGATGTAACACAAATTGCTACAAGAACCAGCATTGTAAAAGCATGTGAATGTTTGGTGCAGGCTTCTTGCAAGGATGACAAACTGTAGTCGTGGCTCCATGCTCCACAGGGGGCGGAAAGAAAAATGATTATATAATAATAAAATAGTAATAATAATAATAAATACATGCACGAGATTTAAAAAAAGCATAAACAGGAAAAAAAAAAGACTTTTAACTAAAAGCAAAAAAAAAAAAAAAAAAAAATTATTATTTTGCACTTTTCTCGACAACTTATTTTCTTCACACTTCTGTCAACATGTCAAACTGTCAAACCTGCCACTTGTAGACGCGCTTCTACATCCGGCATGCATGGCTGACTACTGCTTGTCCTCCATCTGGGGTCATGTCATAGACCTCATGTATAGTTGCGCACAACATGACATGTTCTCAAAATCTCGATTAGAACATTTCATTCTTATTTTTCGCTCTGTTCTGCGTCTCAACGAAGAGAATATACATAAGCAATGCGACGCTACCACATATAAAACCAACGCAATTCCAACAAATGCGGCTATGCATAGTGTACAACGATATCAGCCAGTCTGCAGATGGCGCGTTATTGCACGCTCATTTCCCATCCCTACATGGCGGGTGTTTCAGAAATATTTATGCCTTTTTTCTATTTTGACAAAATTTCTGGACTCCCCCTTATTTTAAGCAGATTTAATCTTGCAATTCATCTCCATCGTATATTATTATATTTAGCCAGAGAGGCAGCATTGCTCATAACATCTGAAGCTTCTATGCTCTCGTGCCACTCTTTGAGTGTAACTGATTTACTTCTGAAGGAAAATGGAAATGAATGAAATGGCCACAAGAGAATTAGTTCCGTCATCAACACCTGCAGCAGTTAAAGTGTAACATAATTATTTTCGCACTTGTTTTCGCGGGTTACTTGCTCGTTATATATATATATATATATATATATATATATCTACGAGGGGCGTTCAGAAAGTAATGCACCACATCGTTTTTCTCAGGAGCTGTTTATTCAAAAAGCATGAAATTTATATACAATATACATGGATATGTCATGTAAACATTGGTATTATTCAACATAATCCCCATCAACTTGTACGGCTTTATGCCAGCGCGAAACAAGTGCATGTATTCCTAGCCCGTACCAGATTTTGTCTTGATCATGTAGCCATTTCTTCACTGCATGAATCACTCCTTCATCATCTTCAAACCTTGTCCCACGGAGTGCATCTTTAAGTGGACCAAATAGATGAAAATCAGAGGGTGCCAAATCGGGACTATAGGGTGGATGGGGTAGTACAGTCCAACCCAATTTGGTGATTGCTTCCCGTGTTGCCAGACTTGTGTGAGAGAGCGCATTGTCGTAAAGGAGAAGCAGGTCTGCTGGATTCTTGTGCGGCCGAACTCTGCGAAAACGTTGATTGATTTTTTTCAATGTCTTAATGTAAGCTTGCGAATTGATTGTCTCTCCTCTTGGCATAACGTCCACAAGAATCACACCTTCAATGTCCCAAAAGACAGTGATCATGACCTTTCCAGCTGAAGGAATTGTCTTGAATTTCTTTCTTAGTGGTGATTGCGGATGATGCCACTCCATTGACTGTCTTTTTGTCTCAGGTTCAAAATGATGTTCCCAAGTTTCGTCACCTCTAACGATCTTAGCCAAAAAGTTCTCTCCATCAGCACTGAAACGCTCCAACAATTCAGAAGAAATTGCTTTCCTTTGCAATCGGTGGTCATTTGTGAGACTTCGAGGAACCCATCTTGCGCAAACCTTAGAAAATCCGAGAGTGTTTATAACTGCATTTGCACTACCAATGCTGACTGACAGCTGTAAGACCAATTGTTAAGTAGTGGTTCGCCTATCAGTAAGAATAATGCCCTCAGCGCATTTCAACATTTCTGCGTTGGTGGCTGTGGCAGGACGTCCACAGCGCGGCCGATCAAGCAGCTCCGTATCTCCACTTCCCGAATCTTTGATTCACTGAACCCAGTGACTGACTGTACTCCTGTCGACTGCAAAACTTCCATACACATCACATAGACGCTTGTGAATGTTTTCAACAGTTTCCTTCTCTGCAACGAGAAATTCTATCACAATTCGATGCTTATAACGCAAGTTGCTAACACGCTCCATTTCAACGGTTTAGACCAGCCGTATTTTTTAGACGGTTGCGGTGCAATTTGGTGCACACAATTGGCACATGCCATATTTGAAGTGTGCAAAATTTCATGCTTCTGTCTTCATTATTAGCTGAGAAAAACGATGTGGTGCATTACTTTCTGAACGCCCCTCGTACATATATATATATATATATATATATATCTATATATATATATATATATATATATATATATATATATATATATATATATATATGTGTATATGTATGTATATGTATGTATATGTATATATATGTATGTATATGTATATATATGTATATATATGTGTATATATATATATATATATATATATATATATATATATATATATATATATATGTATATATATGTATATATATGTGTATATATATATATATATACATAAAACCATACATACTACAGTTAAATCGTCCGTGTGGAATTAGAGGAGCACGGAATAAACGCCCTGCACCCACCAAACATAGTCGTAAATGGCGTCGAAAGAGGACTATCCATTTAGTGAGCAGTCTCATCAAACCGTTTCAGAACTACCACTGCAGCAACACATGCAATGCTATGGAACAGCTTTTCTGCAAAGCGGTGATCCTATTCTCTTTTAGGATCAAAAATGAAGAAAAAAGAAACAGAACTACTACCAGTACCAAGTGTCGTCAGAATTTGAACATGTCATGACCTGTGCAATAGTTAGATCTGCACACTTGATTACATAGGTTCAGTTGTCGCCCTTACGCGATTATTCCTTATGCGTCCTGATAACCTTATTCTCCGATCTCATGTTACCTAAATTTCTTATATTCCTAGTGTCACTTGCTTCGCTTGTATGTCTGATTGTTTGAACGCTTGACTAATTATTATTATTTTTTAATGTTGCTACAAATACAGTTGACATTCAAAAATCCGGCCATCGATCAAATCGGTTCCTTCAGATTTCCGGCATGGATTTCGGAGCGCATTTTTAAATTTACCGCGTTGACGCGCCACTGTTTTCTGGAGCAGTTTATGTTTTGATGCAGCTGTTGGGTCTTGCTTGCACGTGTTAACAGCCATTCCTGCTCATTTTATCATTTATTTGCTGCTGTTTAGCCCCATTATGGATTCAGCAAATAAAAGAAGTGGTGTAAAACGTAAACATCGTGCATTGTCGATCGCAGATAAAGTGTACAGGTAGTCATTTTCTGTTAAATATATACAGAATATATATACAGAATATATAACCATAAAAAATCCGGCATTTTCAAAAATCCGGCACTCCTCAGGTCCGGAGGTTGCCGGATTTTTGAATGTCTATAAATTACGTTCTGCAATTACCTCCTCAGTTGTTTCTTCTTAGATGTGTCTTGATTGTCAATGGTTAAATCCCTATATTAGTACTGATTCCACATAACATTATTTCGGTTAATGTTCTTTTAAGACGTGCATTATAGTGAGCTCCCCTTGTACTGAAAGAGAACCTGTACCTATTCGAATATGACTAAGACAAAACATCGAGGGCAGATCACAAAAATGCACTTGTCTATAGAGAGCCATTACCCATTATTTCTTTCATCGTCAATATAATTTTTCATGAAATTTCCCGAAATATATGAAAGAGTTCACACTTCCCCGGAAATTCAAACCAGCAAAGTAAGTAAATATACTTGTGAAAGTTTCCGGAACCTGAAGTATGTGGCAGTCAGTGTTGCCACAGCTGGGTATTTTTTACTAGATCTTGGTGTTTTGGCCTCCGTCTGGGTATCTGGGTATTTTTTTTCCAAATATTCATTAATCTGGGTTTATTTGACAATTGGCATTTACAATTTATGCATATTCTGTGCACTGAGCATTATACATTATATTTATATTATAATTAAATGTCAAACATTATGTGCTATATATTTTTTTATTCCACTTAAATTTAATTCTTGTTTTTAACCCCATCAATGACGTTGTTTTTTGACTTGTTTACATCAGCTATCTATTTCCTGTAATTCTGTTAATGGCTGTCATCTACAATACTCAGTCATTTTTGCGACGTGTTTTAAAGTATTCTTTTTAAATTTTAGACAAGCGATGATGAAGGTACGCTAGGTAGTTGTAGCAGCATGACGACACACACGCCACCGCGTAAAAAAAGTGAAGCAATGGTATCAGCAAGCTTTTTGTGAAGAATGGCTAACAGACAGCGAACTGAAGGATTGGATAAAGCCGGACTCTGGCAATCGCTATGCTGCGATTTGTACGGTCTGTTCCTATACATTAACTAATGCCAACAAAACAGCTTTATTGACACATAAAAGCACATTGAAGCACATGAAAAACTTCGAAGCCAAAAGCAAAACTCTGAACATTAACACGTTTTTCATCAAACCAAGAGTCCTGTCTCGAAGACAAAATTGCTAAAGCGGAAATACTGTTGTCGGCTTTCATGGCAGAACATAATACTTCGTTTTCGCAAGCTAATCATTTGATTGAATGCTGCAAGCTGATGTTTCTAGACAGCACAATTGCTCAAAAAATGTCACTGAAGCGCACCAAGGCTGCTTATATGATGCTCATTTTGAGCGGCTTGAAGTTATAAACATTTGCAGAAATCAGAAATTTTCTATAATCGTTGATGAGAGTACTCATGTCTCTACGAATCAGATGTTGGCAGTCGTTGTGTGATTCTGTGACACAAAAACAAGAAAAGTAGTTGATTCACTGTTAGACCTCATTGAGGTGGAGGATGGGACTGGTCTTGGCATGCTTACAGCTGTTAAGAAATTGTTGAGCACGCAAGCAATCCCGCTAAGTGACGTCATTGGTTTTGCTGCAGACAACTGTGCCACTATGATGGGGACTGCAAGTGGTTTACAGGCACAGCTGAAGAAAAAGATTCCACAAGTCGTTGTTCTCGGCTGTGTTTGTCATATATTTGCACTTTGTGCAAATGCTGCCAGCAAACAGCTACCATCTTGGCTTGAAATTTTCATAAAGAATGTTTGCGTCTATTTTTCGCATAGTAGTAAAAGAAATCTCCAGTTCCAGTTAATACAAGATGTAGTTCAGGCCCAGAAACACAACGTGTTGAAGCTATGTGAAACACGCTGGCTGTCCAGTGAAGCAGTCATTGAGAGGATCCATGAGCAATGGGATGCTCTTGTAGCAAATGTAATTTTTGCTGGGGAGGTTAAGATGTTATACCTAACAAGAAAGATAGTTGTGTCTGTGCTAACTGTGTGAGGTCAAGCACATGTAGGTCCCTGACTATAAAAAGAATGATGATGATGATATATTGTATCAGGGAACCTAACGCTACCTCCCTAGATCTCACACAGTCCGTATTTTGATTCTAGTGGCTGGTGTATGATGTCTCTAGTGTCTAGGGGTGAAATGAAGATGATGGTACATCAACACAATACACTTTAACTCACTATAATAAAATGAATAAGACGGTGGTTAAAGTTTTCTTTTAAAATTTGAATGTTTTTTTAAAATACAATTTAATCTGCCTGTCCCGCCAACTTCTTTTGGACAGGTCTTTGAAAATGAGGAAATATATTTACATATAATGCTGTAACTAAAAATATGGACTCTTGGTCCTATGAATATATTGTTAATATAGAGTTCCTGTAGGTGTATTCACAGACTAAAACTTTAATAGTTGCTAGTGATTGTCATTTGTTATGAGGAGCTGTTGTTTTCATCAAGCCCCATATAATTCAATGTTATTTTGATAAGAACTATTTTCTTAGGATGAAATGTCAGAGGTACCAGCTGATAACATGTCACCTGGGATTCTTGATCGGTCGAATATAAGTCAGTATATCAATGTAGAGACAATGTAGATCAGCACCCACACGCAAGCTCCTTCAGGCTATCAGCTGACAGCTTAAACTTTATAATGGAGACTTTACACCCACTCATCAGGTTTCCTGTCACCGGATGGTAACAGGAAATAAAAACTCTGCAATAAAAAGACACCCTGGCCTTTTCAACCTGATCACAACTTCTTATCCCTATATATACATGACGGTATGGGGTCAGCCTCTTGTGCATTCATGTGCATCAGCCCCTAATTTATGACTCACACCCTTCTGTGACCACACCACAGGTCCCTATGGCAGATACGCCCCTGTACTTTTACATAGTTTGCTTCAATGCAATAAAGTGGAGTAACCACATCTCCTTTTATATGATTTTTTTCTTTTCTTTTCTAACTTATAAACGCTCTAGGCATGTTGAAAAGTGTTCATAGAACACAGAGGCTTCCTAACATTTCCAATACAAAATATTAATACAAAATCATAATAATATGCAACAGTCAAATACAGTTCAATGTGAGGACTCAATAATGTTTGCTTCCGGCATGTCCTTCACTTTTCCACAGCAGTATCTGACTTTTTCAGTTTTAATCAAGCATGTAAATACATAAAGCATTTTTACCACTAGTTCAAAGAAATATGTCACAAATAACGTTGACTGGCAAATAATATGGCCTCAGTCTCGCTCTGCCCCATCCAGATAGTGAATTAGTAGTTAATTTTACAAGTTATCACATCTGATCTCAACGTAGTTTGAATAAAATTTCATAGTTGTCGTGAATTATTCTAATCCCCATATATAAATTAAAACGTAAATGTAAAGCCTAACAAATAAATTTAATAAAAGGAAAGAAGAATGGTAAAGAACAGTGCTGTCACAATGACTGTACTCGAAATCCCCTTGTTTTCTACTTCGTCGGCAAATTGTAACGCTTTCACGTTGATAGTAAAAGCCTACTGTGTCGCTGCACGCTTTCTTCAATGAAACGTGTACTGTATTTCTTGGAAAAACCTTGAGATACGCAAGCTGATCAATGACCTAGATTTAATATTTCATTCATTCCATACACGGCGTAACTAAAAGACAGATGGAGTAAAGGATAGAGAGAAGGGAGAGGCAGAAAGCAAGGACACATGCAACACTAAACACGCGTCGCGCGATACACAATTGCTGCCATCACGCGTGTAAGGCCACAAGCACTGGCTTTTTTTTTTCAAATCGTCAGTGATAAAAACCCTACCCATACCAGAGTTAGGTTTTTAAAATCCTGAAAAACGCTTATTGGGAATTATGACATTATACCGGTTTACGTTTGAAAACATGACAGTACCCAGACACCCTCAAGTTTGGAAGTGAGAAGGTAGTAACAGCACGACTATCCTAGAAGAAAATGCATATTGGCTCCATTAAATTCGTATATTTGGGTTCCTTAGGGTTTGCTGACAAAGAATATGTAAAACGTTACGCAAATAGTCTAGGAATTACCAAGTTATGGCCAAAATAAAATAGTGGGGGTGCCTGACAGCATGAAATCATTTCTGCTCATAAAATTTTTTTTATAACGTGTTTGAAAAAACATTACGTTACGGAAATAGCCTACCATGTTAACTCCTATTTGATTGGAGCGCAACAAATGTAAGACTAAACACGATTGGTCGGGCTATAAATACTATCTTGTGTTGTCAGGGGAAACGTGAAAAGGAGTACTTTTTTGAAAAGATGTGTAGACATGGTTTGATTGGGTAGAGCTGCGAATATACTCAATTCAGAGCGTCTGTTCCTTGCCACATCTTGTAATAAACCTACTAAGAAGCAGTGCGTTGAGCACCAGTGTATATTTTTTATAAAATAAAGCCTGGGACATCGGCAGATCGGAGTTGTGCTATATTCATTGCCAGTCAACGAAACTGTTTATTATTTCCATGAATTGTGGTAAGCTTGAAATATTCAATATCTTTTAATGAAAATTGAATGTAAATTGATAATTTATGTCTGTATATATGTGTAGTTCAGTAGCGAACATGAGGTAAAGCCTATAGTGCTCCAGCCTGAACAGAAGGTGTCGGAGGAAAGTAAAACTGCATGGAATGGCCAAACAGTACACTGACACCTAGATTATTGACTAGAAAGAAATAATGCTGGAATTGCAGAGGCGTGGTAACCATTAGGGAGGGAAATACTGGTATAAAGTATTTCAGATGAAGCTGACAGTTGGCCTAACGCTCTGAACTCAATGTTTGTGATGTATTGTGCTCAGTGTAGAAATAGAGTATAAATTAGTTCTGACGTAGAAGGTACAACCTTCTTGTTTCAGGGACCGTGGTCTTAAAGTTATTGAGCAGCACCTGGTCAGAGCTTTGCTGAAGCCAGAGGTGGACAGCATACTCCTTGGTCCATATAGCAACCAGTGGGGTGGCTCCAGAACTCATTAAAGTAATCGAGCAGAGGAGTCTTTTACTGCAGTCATCACGAAAGATAAGAGAGTGTGGCCATGGAGCTCAACATTATGTACCCCATCTTAAAATGACATTGTAAAATAAAATTAAGAGGGGAATTTAATTGTTTTAATACCAGGAACTGAGAACATCTCCAATACTAGTTCCAATAGAAACAAACTATTGAAGTCATGATGACAAATACCAACAGAGCTTGAACAAAACAAAACCAGTATTACCTCCTATTACTACTACACAACTGACACACATAGGATACTATTAATAATATATGTCACTACAAGAATCATATTAATAAATTCTGTACATATAACTTGTAATTAAAATTGATTGTGATTCCTGGTTCCCTTTGTATTTGAATCAGGACACATATACATTCATGACAGCACTGAATACATATTGTTATTTGAAAAGTTATCAGTGACTCCTTTAAGATATCCTCGTAGAGTGTTTTATGTATGTGAGTGTCACAGTGTTGTCAAGTGTGGTGGAATAAATTAAATTGTTTATCTGTCTGTTGTTGTTATGACTTACACTTCATCATACACATACCCTAGACATATAACGTAGTCATCACACTATTCCAGAATAATTCTGACTGAGGTATACATATGTGGCAGCAAGTAAGGTTATCTATAATACACTACTCTTATTAGATATAGATACCTTCACAGCTGATCTCAGTCAGTACACTAAGTCCCCTATAAATATTTATAACATCCCACTTCACCACATATATTGGGGGCTCGCTCTCGGGATTTTGAATCTTTCCCTATTACAAATATTGGGGGTAATTCACTTCAGGGAATAATAAGAATTAAAAGGTATCCTTGGGTGAAAATAAATAAGGTTGAGCTCACAGTGCCTGTGTTGTCCTGAGTTAATTAGTCATAGATAAAATTGTTTAGTTACATATTTTAGACATTTATCTGTTAGACAATGGCCGACCTGGCAAAATTTCGATCTGCTGCTGTACAGACTGCGAAAGAGTTAGGAATGGACGGGCAAATTATGATTTCTTATGTCACTGCTGAATGTGACAAATATATTGAACGGGAAGAAAGAAGATTAGAAAAAGAGGCCGAAAGAAAATTAGAGGCTGAGACTAAGAGGTTGCAGATTGAGGCTGACAAAGAGGCTAAGAAATTGGAAGCAGAAGAAAGAAGATTGACTGCAGAGAGGGAAGCAGAAAAGGAGGAGAAGAGATTACAAAGGGAACATGAGTTACGACTAAGGGAGTTTGAGTTTCAAGGCCATGCTCCTGAAAATGGTGCCAGTCCCTTTGCCTCTGATGCCACTGCTAGCCAGGGAGCCTCAACCTCAGCTATGAATTTTCATTTAGATCATTTTGTTGAGAAAGACGATGATATAGAGAGCTATCTAAATAGGTATGAACTATTAGCTACCACATATGGGTTAGAGAGAGAAAGGTGGAGCTTAAAGTTATCTCAGGGACTTCGTGGGGCAGCTTATGAAGTTTTTGCAAAAATGAGCAGAAGTGATCAGGAAAATTATGACATGCTAAAGCAGGCTCTTTTGTTAAGATATGAAAAGAATGCAGAATTTTATAGGAAAAAATTTAGGAATGCTAAACTACTGTCAGGTGAAACCTATCACCAGTTCTCTACACGAATAGAGACATACTTGGAGAAATGGACTTCTCTGGGGAAAACCCAAGATCTTAAGGAAATGGTCCTTATAGAGCAATTAAGAGAGTCCATGGCTCCAGACCTGAGAAAGTTTCTCATGGAACAAGGTGCAGAGAGGCTGGGTGAGTTGCTAAATGTTGCTGAAAGGTATCAAGCAGCCCAAGCAGAGGTAACAGGTAATAAAAAGAAACAAGTGGATAACTTTAGGGCACCACAGAACTTTAATAAATTTGATCCTAGGGATCAAAACAAAGGTAAGCACCAGTTTGATAGGCCACGGTATGAAATAAAAATAAATTCCCACAATTCGATGAAAGGAAATATGATGAAAGAAAATCTTTCAACCAAGGAAAAAGGTGGTGTAAGAATTGTAAGATGAACAATCATGACACTGACTATTGCAGAAGGAAACCTGTGTATATGGCCACCCTTCAGGTCAGGTCGACCTCAAGACAGGAGGAGGATATTATGTTGGATACCACTCCAGAAGAGATGAGGAAGGCACAGGCTGGGGATAAAACACTCAAGCCTTGTTTCAGAAAATTGTCAACTTGTCATACAACTCCAGGCAAGGGAGATTTTTACATGAAAAACAAGTTGATGTATAGGAAGACTGGAGCTAGATCCAAAGGTCAGGGACAGCTGGTACTTCCTAAAAGATATAGGGCAGACTTAATAAGGAGCCTACATGTGAAACCAGATGGGGACCATGAGAAGATAGGTACCATCATTCAAAAGGTGGCTCACAATTATTATTGGCCCAAAGCAAGATGGGACATTGAGAATTTTGTAGAAAGGTGTAGCATAGCACATGAGGGAACACCCACAAGTGGGAACATTGATCAGGACCTGGACACGCCACGGGGCAAAATTAGGCCTGATAATAAAAAGAAAAATAGATTTGATAAAGTGGACCAAATGGAATGGGAAGCCCCTTTTCACGGACAAGCTTCACTTAACTGTTTTACAATGGCCACTATGCGGAGAGTGCAAAAAGATGTCTTACCCCAGGATAAGCCGAAAATCCCTCAATCGGACTTAAACAAACTGGAGGAAGAGGATGTAGAGAGGAAATCTCTCCTCAAGAATTTTAAGTGGGGAGAAAGCCCCAAAAGAAAAATTGGTAGCGGTCGTTTTATGCATGATAATTCTGGGAAGAAAAATCATCACTATAGAGCTTCGAGTGGAAGAGACCATACCGGTGCATGGACAAATAGGTCCACAAAATTAAAGGTCCATATGTAGCTTTGTTAAGAACGTGGACTGATGAAAAGGCAGAGGAAAACATTACATCTTCATACCAATATGTGAATGAGCTGACCACTCGTTTAAAAACTGGCTGGAAACTTGCCAATGAAAATTTGAAACAAGCCAGGAAGAAACATGCTGCCTATTATAACAGGAAGGCGAAAGACAGAGATTTGGCTGTGGGAGAGAAGGTACTGCTTCTTCTCCCCGGGAGTCAGAATAAGTTACAGATTGGATGGCAAGGTCCATATACAGTTTTAGAGAAGGTGTCTAGAACAAATTATAAGATAGATAAGAAGGGGAAAGAAAAAATCTATCATGTGAATCTCCTGAAGAAATATTTGGAAAGAGAACATCAGGAAGAGACACACTTGTTGACCTTGTCCATCGCCATGGAGATGAAAAAGGAACCACTTTCATCATTTGAATATCCATTACACCCCTGTGAGACAGCAGCACAGGTGAAAATCAGTACACATTTAACGAAAACTCAGAAAGAGAGAGTGCAACAGGTTCTAAATAATCATGCAGAGGTGTTAACAGACCGACCAGGGCATACAAACCTATTGGAATATGATATGAAACTGATAGACCCCACACCTGTCTGTATGAAACCATATTCGATTCCGTTTGCTAAGGAGAAAGCTTTGAAGGAAGAGATAGACTATCTGTTGAAGGAAGGAATTATTTCACACAGTGAATCTTCGTATAGTTCCGGTGTTGTACTCTTAAGGAAGCCCTCTGGAGAACATAGACTCTGTATAGATTACAGGAGACTGAATGCTATTACAGAAGGACAGGTGGATCCATTGCCGGATACAAATCAGCTGTTTGCCAGACTAAATAAAGCTAAATATTTCTCAAAAGTGGATCTGAGTAAAGGATACTATCAGATTCCAGTAAAGCCTGAGGTTAGACCATACCTAGCTTTTAGTACCTCAGAAGGACACTATGAGTTTAATAGATTGCCATTTGGATTGAAGAATGCGCCTAGTGTCTTCTCTAGAATGATGAGAAAATTATTGGACCCTCTGAATAATCCATATATAACAAATTTCATGGATGATATCCTTATAGCAACAGAAACATTTGAGGAACACATTGACTCTCTGAATATGCTGTTTAATCGACTTAGGGAAGCAAATTTAACAGCCCGACCAACCAAATGTTGCGTTGGATGTAAAGAATTGGAATTTTTGGGACACACAGTTTATCAGGGAAACATGACCCCTGACCCAAAGAATTTAGAGAAACTAAAGAAAGCCCCGAGACCACAAACCAAGAAGGACGTGAGATCCTTTGTCTCATTATGTGGTTTCTACCAGAAGTATATCAAAAACTTTAATTCCATATGTGCACCGTTAACTGATTTGACACGTAAAGGACATCCAGATCGCATTACATGGACACCACAATGTGAAATGGCTTACCAAGAATTGAAGGAAAAGCTCACAAGTAAACCTATTTTGAAATTACCTGACTTAAGTCAAGAATTCATAGTAAGGACGGATGCCAGTAATATTGGGTTAGGTGCAACTCTACTACAGAAATCAGATGCATTGGATGGGGAATTAAGCCCAGTGGCATATGCTAGCAGAAAGTTGAATAAAGCTGAAATCAACTACTCAACTAGCGAAAAAGAATGTCTTGCAGTAATATGGGCAATAAAGAAATTCAATATTTATCTGTATGGGAAGGCATTTAAGTTGCAAACGGATCACAAACCTTTATCGTTTCTAGCCCAGGCTAGGCATGAGAACTCTAGGTTACTCCGATGGTCCTTACTTTTGGCTCCATATAATTTTAGCATTGAGTATATATCTGGAAAAAACAAATTTGGGAGCGGATTTTTTAAGCCGCCATCCGTGTGATGAGAATCACCGTAAACCCCAGAAATAATAATAAATTTCTCTATGTGTATATAGAATAAAGGACTGACATATAATGTCTGTTTTAAGAGGGGAGATGTCGTGAATTATTCTAATCCCCATATATAAATTAAAACGTAAATGTAAAGCCTAACAAATAAATTTAATAAAAGGAAAGAAGAATGGTAAAGAACAGTGCTGTCACAATGACTGTACTCGAAATCCCCCTTGTTTTCTACTTCGTCGGCAAATTGTAACGCTTTCACGTTGATAGTAAAAGCCTACTGTGTCGCTGCACGCTTTCTTCAATGAAACGTGTACTGTATTTCTTGGAAAAACCTTGAGATACGCAAGCTGATCAATGACCTAGATTTAATATTTCATTCATTCCATACACGGCGTAACTAAAAGACAGATGGACTAAAGGATAGAGAGAAGGGAGAGGCAGAAAGCAAGGACACATGCAACACTAAACACGCGTCGCGCGATACACAATTGCTGCCATCACGCGTGTAAGGCCACAAGCACTGGCTTTTTTTCAAATCGTCAGTGATAAAAACCCTACCCATACCAGAGTTAGGTTTTAAAATCCTGAAAAACGCTTATTGGGAATTATGACATTATACCGGTTTACGTTTGAAAACATGACAGTACCCAGACACCCTCAAGTTTGGAAGTGAGAAGGTAGTAACAGCACGACTATCCTAGAAGAAAATGCATATTGGCTCCATTAAATTCGTATATTTGGGTTCCTTAGGGTTTGCTGACAAAGAATATGTAAAACGTTACGCAAATAGTCTAGGAATTACCAAGTTATGGCCAAAATAAAATAGTGGGGGTGCCTGACAGCATGAAATCATTTCTGCTCATAAAATTTTTTTTATAACGTGTTTGAAAAAACATTACGTTACGGAAATAGCCTACCATGTTAACTCCTATTTGATTGGAGCGCAACAAATGTAAGACTAAACACGATTGGTCGGGCTATAAATACTATCTTGTGTTGTCAGGGGAAACGTGAAAAGGAGTACTTTTTTGAAAAGATGTGTAGACATGGTTTGATTGGGTAGAGCTGCGAATATACTCAATTCAGAGCGTCTGTTCCTTGCCACATCTTGTAATAAACCTACTAAGAAGCAGTGCGTTGAGCACCAGTGTATATTTTTTATAAAATAAAGCCTGGGACATCGGCAGATCGGAGTTGTGCTATATTCATTGCCAGTCAACGAAACTGTTTATTATTTCCATGAATTGTGGTAAGCTTGAAATATTCAATATCTTTTAATGAAAATTGAATGTAAATTGATAATTTATGTCTGTATATATGTGTAGTTCAGTAGCGAACATGATGTAAAGCCTATAGTGCTCCAGCCTGAACAGAAGGTGTCGGAGGAAAGTAAAACTGCATGGAATGGCCAAACAGTACACTGACACCTAGATTATTGACTAGAAAGAAATAATGCTGGAATTGCAGAGGCGTGGTAACCATTAGGGAGGGAAATACTGGTATAAAGTATTTCAGATGAAGCTGACAGTTGGCCTAACGCTCTGAACTCAATGTTTGTGATGTATTGTGCTCAGTGTAGAAATAGAGTATAAATTAGTTCTGACGTAGAAGGTACAACCTTCTTGTTTCAGGGACCGTGGTCTTAAAGTTATTGAGCAGCACCTGGTCAGAGCTTTGCTGAAGCCAGAGGTGGACAGCATACTCCTTGGTCCATATAGCAACCAGTGGGGTGGCTCCAGAACTCATTAAAGTAATCGAGCAGAGGAGTCTTTTACTGCAGTCATCACGAAAGATAAGAGAGTGTGGCCATGGAGCTCAACATTATGTACCCCATCTTAAAATGACATTGTAAAATAAAATTAAGAGGGGAATTTAATTGTTTTTAATACCAGGAACTGAGAACATCTCCAATACTAGTTCCAATAGAAACAAACTATTGAAGTCATGATGACAAATACCAACAGAGCTTGAACAAAACAAAACCAGTATTACCTCCTATTACTACTACACAACTGACACACATAGGATACTATTAATAATATATGTCACTACAAGAATCATATTAATAAATTCTGTACATATAACTTGTAATTAAAATTGATTGTGATTCCTGGTTCCCTTTGTATTTGAATCAGGACACATATACATTCATGACAGCACTGAATACATATTGTTATTTGAAAAGTTATCAGTGACTCCTTTAAGATATCCTCGTAGAGTGTTTTATGTATGTGAGTGTCACAGTGTTGTCAAGTGTGGTGGAATAAATTAAATTGTTTATCTGTCTGTTGTTGTTATGACTTACACTTCATCATACACATACCCTAGACATATAACGTAGTCATCACACTATTCCAGAATAATTCTGACTGAGGTATACATATGTGGCAGCAAGTAAGGTTATCTATAATACACTACTCTTATTAGATATAGATACCTTCACAGCTGATCTCAGTCAGTACACTAAGTCCCTATAAATATTTATAACATCCCACTTCACCACAATAGTCAACTGGCCACGAGACCACTATGCCTCTTGCCAATATCTATTAGAGCCGACCAATGAAAGCAGGCACTACTACAACTCTTTGAATTTAGTTTGAAAAAACAAAACAATTCCAAACAAACTATGTGCCTCATAGTCCATTGGTCAGTCCGCGTTAGTTATGCCAATAGAAAAAGATGTTTCGTTTTAGTTACATTTTCCTATCTCTCCCCTTTTACTCCTATACTCTTATACCAACTAATAGAATTTGAATTTCTACAATGCCTTTTTTTTTTTTTTAAACTAGCGTCCCCAATAACGTTATGTGTAACGAGCAAGAATAACAGTCTGTCCGGTCAAGCGTTTGTAGACATTTAGTATTTTCTCAGTAACTTGGCTAATACTTGGACTACCATATTTTTTAAAACATATTTTTGCTCAGGGGACTCTAAGCTATACTACCATATGATTTTTATGGTCAGTTTCAGTAAGGTTTAGATTTTCAATTTTGTCACTGTCAATCGTCAAATATAAATTTTTACACAAGTCGGCCATCTCCCCCCCCCCCACCCCCCTCCCCCTGTCTCTAACATTTTCCGCACTATTCAAATAAACCAACTAGTTTGAGTGACGTCAGAACATTACCGCTAGGAGGAACTGGAAATTTGTCTGTGTGTTTGCCTCTGCTGGCTTTGCCCACAGCGTGTATATATTAAAGAGACCGCGTGCAGAGCGAAGAGGGGTTTTTCAAAACTTTGGTAGTGTTTTGCGTTAATTATTACATTCGTCTCGTTCTTACTACTGTGAAATTTCCGAATTATTACAAATGTTAGTGTTAAAGTTAACATATTACGTTAATTCAAACGCCAGTTTGGTCTCACAGTTCTGGCAAGTCGTTAATTACAAGCTTGTTCCCCCGTTTCGTGCAGCAGATTGGCGAGATGTTAAAATGTTTATTGTACGTTTTCGAAACCGAAACTAAAGCGTGTTAGATTTTACGGCGGGTCATTTTCTTAGCATTCCCACTGCACAAAAGGCATCGCCCTACTGGCGTTGAAGATGAAACCAGTCAGACACCTGAGGGCTGGTGTATTTATTCATCATAGGACTAAAATCTTACTGAAATAAGCGATTATCTCACAGATTTTACTACAGCTCTGCACTTAAATTTCCAATCTGAAGCTTCAGTGGACAACGTCGACGTTGTGGGGCAAATCCTGCAGACGATGAACACTGTTGGCATGAAGCACAAGCTTCTATTTGTCGGCTACATTCTGGGTAAAGTTAACCGCATGAACATCGAATTCCAGTCCGAGAACTTCCGTCTTCACAAAGTGTACACGGGTGTAACAAGAGAGTATCGTTTTCTTCTCAGTATGTTTATTAGGCAGGAAGTATTGCAACATGAGCATCGCACTCTTGCCGACATTGATCCTTCGGATGTACAAGTGCACAAGAAACTGAATTACATTGAGCTGGGTGGACGATGTGAAGCGCAGTTAATCCGACAACCGTTAGGAGATAAAGAAGTCCAGTTTCGCAAGGATGTATTGGCATACCTGATTGAACTTTGTACTCAAATACGACGCAGGTTCCCACTTAGACAAAACAGTGTTTTGACGCAAATGCAGCTGTTGGATCCAAAGCAAGCTCTCGAGATCAACAAACCTTCTGTCATTCCATTAGCAGCGCAGTTCCCAACAGTTGTTTCAGAAGAAAGCCTTGATCGTCTGTCTGATCAATGGCGAGAACTGGCATCGTACTGAAAAGATCTTGGACATCTGGTGGATGAGGATCCGCTCGCATTCTGGCTGGACTGCAACAAGTAACAGATGCTAATAACCAGAAGAAATTTAATGTTTTGGCTGACCTCATGTGCACGCTTATGGCACTACCTCACTTCTCAGCATGCGTCGTAAGAATGTTTTCGACGGTTAACTTAGTTAAAACTAAACAAACCAACAAGCTTTTGTGTGAAACAGTTTCCAATCGAATACTAGCAAAGCAAGCAGTTGCCAAAGATGGAGTTTGTCATAAGTTTAATCCTAGTAAACGCGTGGTTGAAGATGTGCGTGAAGGACGTTGTCGGCAGAGATATGCAAAGATTTTGGAACTCCACAATCAAGATTCCACGTTGTCATTTCATGCATATGATCTTGACGAGGGAGAAGTTGTCGACATGGATTCCAAGTCGCTGAAAAGTGACAATTTTCAACAGTAACAAGTTACAACTAACATTCTATATTTAATTTGAGGAAAATTTTGCTAATGTAACTGCTGTAAGTATGTTACTGTTAAAATATCTGATTTTCAAGAGTTTATATATTGGGGTGTTGATAAAATCATTTTCAAATTATTGTGAATTTTTGTAATAAAAAATAAAATAAAAATGAAGAAATAAATAACAATTGGTAGCACACAGCTTATTTGTGCTAAAGTTGCACTAAAAGATTCTGTTAGCATCGTCTATCCCGTGTATTTGAGGCATAAAATAATCTGGGTATTTCTGGGTTTTTCTTAGAAGAAAATCTGGGTTTATCTCTAGAACTTGAGTGGCAACCTTGGTGGCAGTTCAAAGCAGTATTCAATTCGAGAATTTCACAGGGATCAGTTGGTACGAAGTGGGAAGCCAATAGATTTAATTATTTGTTGACCTTAAAGAACGCAAACTCTTAGTTTATTTTCCCACCTGGACGTATGTCAATACCAATTAGAAATTTGCATATGACCCAGTAGATATAAAGCACAATGGGAGCCGCGCTGATGTAATTGTTAAGACGTTGCGCTAGCGACCAGGTTTTCAAGGTTCAAGCCCGGGCGCCGGCATTTGTAAGAGTGTCATCGACCGGGAATTTGACTGAATAACCTGAACGGCTCCTGCAGATAAACCCTCTGTGGATGGGAAGGAGCGAAGCTCCTGACCGGGTTGGAAGGAAAGTCCACTGGCTCCCCAGCCTCGCAATGACGTGTCATTGGGCCAAAAGGGCTGGAAAGCTCGAGTGCCACTGGTTAGAAAAAAAAAATATATAAAGCACAATCCATTCCAGATTTACAAAATCGTATGTGATAGGACACCTTGCTGGCTTGGTATAGGAGGCTATTGTTATTTTTAGCCCACTTACAAGAAATAAGAGGGTTTCTCGTGCGTGGAATGTCCGGTTAAACCCCACGAGGGTTATAATTTCGGTACATAGTGTTCTTTCTTCTATGTAGCACTTTATGTTTGTTGTATATTCCAGCGTGGTTTCGCTATCTCATGAGAATGAGACCCGTTAATTACCACTACGCGCCTATAACAGTATAAGATCTGATTTCAGGGCACAGCGAAGACTACGAGGCAGATGGACAACATCACAGACATCCTACAACAAGACAGGACAGACAACATCACAGACATCCTACAACAAGACAGGACAGACAACATCACAGACATCCTACAACAAGACAGGACAGACAACATCACAGACATCCTACAACAAGACAGGACAGACAACATCACAGACATCCTACAACAAGACAGGACAGACAACATCACAGACATCCTACAACAAGACAGTACAGACAACATCACAGACATCCTACAACAAGACAGGACAGACAACATCACAGACATCCTACAACAAAACAAGCTCACAGCAGCCAACCGCGACACACTTGGTTCAAGGATGCAAATACTTGATCTCCCCACGACTCTTCATGGCAATAGTGGAAGGAAGAAATAAAAAGCAAAGTAAGTTTGTTCCAGGCTGAACATTCTGGCATTTATAATTATAGTGTTTCTTAATGTCTATTGCGTACTATGGAGAACCCCTTTCCATGCTTTTAAATATATCTCTCTCTACATTTTTGTGTTCGAAGGGATTTGTGGGCTTCAGTTACTTGCTTTAGTTTGGTTAACTGTTAATCTTGAGCGTAGATCACTAACGACCTGTTTCTTGTCCTTTACTGGCTGTTTGCCCAGAAATGTTCAGTTTCTATTCTTCTCGTTTCAGAGCATTGCTCATACGAAAATGAGGAGGTTTGAAGTAAGACTATAGTAAACTGTAGTGTGAATGAAACAAAGGTAGTGGGTTCAATTCCCAACAAATAGAAGACTCATTCTTGTGAGTCATGACCCACTTGGGCCCGCTCTTCTTTTAGTGTAATGGAGATTGCAAAGGGATGCAAAACTATCCGAGAGTCGAGCCCGTCACAGAGATAATAGGACTGAACCACTTGTCTGACGTGGGGGGGCCATTTCTGATGATCAGATTGCCTCCTGATGTAGATGTTCTGTGACAGTTTCCTACAATCATGACCTGACCTTTGTGTGACGTAATCCCGTGTTGTTCCGGGGGGGGGGGGGGGTCGGGGGGGGGGGGGGGGGGGGGGGGAGTCTTTGATGAGATAAAGGAACAGGGCTTCTGCTCCTCAGGCATGTCGTTGTGGATGAAACTGACAACCTCATCATGGAACACAAGCTTCTACAGAAATCACCACCGTAGGAGTATATGAATGTTTTCCTGCCAGCTTCCTGCAAGAGAACTGGCATCCTGCAAGAGGACCAGCGTCCTGCAAGAGGACCGGCTTCCTGCAAGAGGACCGGCTTCATGCAAGAGAACGGGCTTCATGCAAGAGGACGGGCTTCCAGCAAGAGGACCAGCTTATTGGAAGAGGACCGGCTTCCTGCAAGAGGACCAGCTTATTGGAAGAGGACCGGCTTCCTGCAAGAGGATGTGACGTATAATGGAAAGAGAGCCTACAGTAATCTGACAATCTTTTGTAATCTCGTATCGTTCTATGATTTGCTAGCAAAACCATACTTTTTTTTCTACCTGCGTTTATTTACACAAGCGTACTTTTCGTCCCACCTCTTTTTCTGTGAACACGACCTAACGAAATGTTTACAAACTTTCGTGACCTGCCAGTCATAACAGGTAGCGAATCAGGTTTGTTTACCTGAGTCTTCTCACGCGAGCTTATCTGTCAATCATACGATACCTGACAGACCGCACGTGAATAACATAGAATCTTTTGAAGTTCGTACTCAGGGGAAGTCAGAAACCCCCTGGGCTCTTTGATCTCAGAAGCGGGCATTCGTACAGAGACAATCTGAGAGAACTCCGTTATGGATATAAGTCTTTTGATGGCGGTCGAACGCCCGAGAAATGCCGACCGTAAACTTTTATCTGGGGAACTCTGTTCTGATTCTCCGTTACTCACACAATAGTGCGAAAAGTAACATCATCTATAGATCAGAGAAACATAATGATATATAAACTGTGTTTTCTTAAACCTGCTATCAGTTGTCACTCAGAATTTTTGGATAGTCTAAGCACGTAGTTTTAGAACCATTATGGAAAATGTGTTAATAGCATTCGTGGGGATTTTCATTCTGATTTTTCTGGTAATAGAAATTAGTGCATACGTGTTTAAAAGTGTTAAGCTTTTACCATTATAATTCACTTAGATTTCTCGCGTTAAAACTAGTGAAATAAAATAACGCGTAGCTATTTCATACCAGAGGTTCAGTTATAATGTTAATTTTCACCACACGCTTTCTCACACAAGAAGAGACGGTTAGCTGACTGGTTTAAATGCTAGGTGCGACTGATGGTGACAGAATAGAATTTACGTTTTATTTCATTGTGCGTATTTATTATAAGTGCCTATTATTTAATATCATTCGACTAAACTATCAGACGCCGACAATTTAATAGCTATTAAAGACAGGCGATACTTTGTGTAAGTGCGCATATAGATCATTAAATAATAATTGACATTGTACGCTGATCGTTAACCATGAGCGGGGGGAGTCGCATAACTCATCCAACCTACACTCGCTAAGCGACGGGCGATAGGGTAGGCTAAAGACACCGTGTGCCTTTTAAATTTAATCAGGTCTGACGGAGTGGATAAGAGATCGTCTTGTCCCCGTCTGTGTTCATATATGTAGCTATATAGAAAAGTAGCATTTTTCCATAAATGTTTCTTATATATTCCTAGCAGACCTGATCAAGGGCGTCCAGCGGTCTTTTGGTCTTTTTCCTTTTTACTTATTGGTTAATGTTGTCTTTCTTGGCTTGTGCCAGTCTCATTGGTGAGCAAGCATTTGCCAACGATACATGAGAAACATTTTAACTTGTAAATTTAACTGGACTCACCATACCCAGCAATATTTTTTCAATGTTATCAGCCCACTGGGGTGTGAAAAAAATAACACTTATTCCCGACTTCTGACAGTCGTATTCAAGCGAAGCATCCAGAAATTTACGCTGTTTCAGAATCGGCGCTCTAACATAGAGTGTCCGATAGGATTATCAATCATCATCATATGTAACATTTTTAACAACCAGAGGTTTCCCAATACTGGAAATATTTTCCTCTTTTAACTGTGAACCCCAAGATCACGTTTTTCTACATCAACTATTGGCGGTGACATTTTGTCCATCCAGGAAAAAAACACACATCAGATTCGGTGTTCACCTCACTAGTCTTTATTTGTAGAGGATGGACTGGGGCCAATTTGGGAATTAAACCTGACTTTTTTATATCCAGGATAATTGTATTTCCAAGGGATATCGCCAAGAGTAGGTAAGAGTGATTGAGTGGCCACTGTATGAAAGAGAGAGTGAATATTTTTCTTGGTTACAGGGACTTTACCAACATTGGATTTTGCTTAAACTTGTTAACTTTACTGGGTAGCCTATAGTAGGAACCTGTTTACTTTACTGTCTACTCTGTAACATAGTGCAAACCTTCGACCTTTGGGTTATTAACTTTTTGGGTTTTTTTTTTCTCCAGAGGGGGAGGGCACATTTATTCTGCAATTTCATATGTATGTAAATCTGATTTTATTTGATCTTTCTTTAGATATTTGATGTTGTCAAGTTTAAATGATAATAAACAACAAAAGAAACTTAACTTTGTGTGTTGGTCAGACCCATACCCAATTAACCGTAGTTTTTCACGTTTTTGTGTCTTGTTGTCACATAGCTGTGTGTGTGTAGTTAAACTTATATTTAAATGTATGAGGAGGGCAAGGTTGTCTTGTACTAAATTATAGTCGTATAGATAGGCTGGAATAGAGAAACTTACTCATTCCATAGACATATTTTGTTCCTTAACTTATCACCCGTAAAATCTATTTCTCACACCTTTTTCTCACGTATCTATCACCATCCACTCTACTCAGACGGGACAAAAATTAACTCACAACCTATCTGTACGACAGAGGACAGGCTTTCTGCAAGAGGACCGGCTTTCTGCAAGAGGAACAGCTTCCTGCAAGAGGACCTGCTTCAAATAAGGTGCAGAAAGAAAAATTAGGATATGGAATGTGGGTTCTGGGTAATCTAATGAGCAATGAATAATACCATTACGTACTTACAGAGCCGTGGCAATCCGGGACAAGCCGGATCAGTTGCACCTCCACTCGCTGCCATAAATATAAAAGTGACTATCTAGTTTCATCGCGCATGCACCCTTTTATTCACGTTTACTACCGGTTGTCCCCCTGTCCCTACCTTACAACGGCTGTGTGCATATTTTGTAGAAAGGTTTTATTAGTGTTAAGGTTGGAATCAGGGGCGTACTTAAAGTATTTGGCACTGGGGGCGGATCCTGCCTTTGGAACACTCCGTAGCCCTACCCCATGAAGAAACACGCGCAAGTATATTTGTAACTGTTAAATATATACTGAAGCACATTAAAAACGCACAACTATTATATATACTGATGCCGAGAAGCTGGGAAAAAAAAGTGTGGGAATGGATTTTCCCCGTGTTTGTCATGAGGTAGAGAGCGAATGGCTGCTAGAATGGAAAATGCATGATTCAACCCACGGGTTTGTGTACAGACTACACGAAAACAATGAAAGTTACACGTGCAACACGATTTCCAACAGCTATGACCCTGAAAATGTGTACGCATTGTGGCAGTATACTCGGTATAAAAAGGCCGTTGAGATAAAACACCCAGTACATGTGCTTGAAATGCCACGACTATCAGAAAACGACCGCCAACGAGCCATTGGTATGTTGGAGACCGGAATGAGCTCGCGGGCCATTGCCAGAAGGATGAATTGCCACCACAGCACTATTGTACGTCTCAATGAACGTTACGGAACCACTGGCAGTGCCCGTGATAGACTTCGGAGTGGCCAACCACGAGTTACTACCCCTGCGCAAGATCGTCATATTGTGCTTAGTCACCTAAGGAATCGTTCTCTCCCGGCAAGTCAAACAGCAAGAGCAATAGTGGGTAGACGTGGGCAAGTCTCTCGAATGACAGTTATACGACGACTCAGAGATACAGGCCTTACTGCAAGACGACCTTATGTTGGGCCAAACTTGACTCACAGACATCGTCAGCAGCGCCTGCAATGGGCAGAGCAACATGTCAAATGGACTAGACTGCAGTGGAATGCTGTCCTATTCACAGACGAGAGAAGATTCAATATATCCTTTGCTGATGGACGTATGCGGATTTGGCGACGGCGTAGAGAGCGCTGTGCAGATTGCTGTGTTCGTCAGCACAACCGATTTGGAGGTGACAGTATTCACATTTGGGGAGGATTCAGTTTTCACCATCGCTTGCCTCTTCACGTCTTCCGTGGAAATGTTAATGCTGTGACTATCGAGATGAGGTTCTGGATGCATTGGTTGCTCCTGCGTTCACAAATTATCCAGACTTGCAGCTTCTCCAGCAGGATAACGCACGTGCGCACACCGCATGCATTACGCAGCAATATCTACGGCAGCAGAACATTGTGACGATTGATTGGCCTGCCCTATCACCAGACATGTCCCCTATAGAACATCTGTGAGACGAGCTTGGACGCAGAGTCTACAGGCAAGGTTCTCCAGCTAATCTGCAACAGCTCGAAGCTGCTCTTACACGTGAATGGGACTTGATTCCCCGGAATTTCCTTCAGAGACTTGTGCGTTCCATGCGGAGCCGCTGCCAAGCTTGTTTGCAAGCACACGGTGGACATACCAGATACTGAGGATAGTGTGAATGAATTTTTTTATTGGTTGCATTTTTGGTTTCTCCCTTGCCTGCACAGAATGCAATGAATTTCATAACAATCAAATGTACAAATTAATGACCAGCATGGATTCATAGGAAAATGAATAAAGATTCCAAATATGTAAACTTGTAAACACTTATATTTACCTTTCACACTCTGTTCCTGGATTATACAGGTGGTGCGTTTTTAATGTGCTTCAGTATATCATAAAAGTCTCCCTCCCGGCTGTCACGCAGGGCGGATTTTCCCCCTCGCAACCTCCTTAGTACGCCACTGGGTTGGGTCCGACGTAAATGTAGCGCATAGCAGATACTGCAAAATGGGGGTATTAGAGACGTAACTTATACAATGTCTCAGCTTTTTGAGGTGGAGGGATCAGTTCCCTCCCCCGCTGAATTTGCCTTCCCTAATTCAAGGGCTGAGTCAGGTACCCATTTTTACAGCTGGGTTTATTGCAGCGGCCGCGGCTTGGTTTCGAACCAGGTCCCTATGTCTCTAGCAGCCAGCACTTTAATCATTTTGTCGCTCGGACAGGCGAGCAACCCGTCTTTGTGGCAAAAACACAGCAAACATTTCAGCGTGGAAACGTTTGAACCCATAAGAGATTAAAGAAAGAAAATGCCCACTGACCCATAGGTATACAGTAGTTTTTCTTCTTTGTTCGTGCTCAGACTTCTACATTAATGACTCTAATAAAGGCAGTAGTCAGCTCAAGGTTCCTGGCATCCTTAAACAGTTTTTCACGGAGAGAAGTGGGTTTTTGCCATATGCCACTCCGTTCACTGCTGTAAGTTGGGGAGGACTGGAGCAGATGTTCGACTGTCATGGGGCAGAGATTTGTTGGACCAATCATGCACTTGTGATACAGATGGTACCTCCCCCCCATTTTTTTCTTTTGCACGTTTTTGAGACTTTTCGTTGCCTGGAAATTTTGCAATGGGCTTGTATCCACTGCACTGTGCACTTGTTGAATCATTTGGCCAGGCTTTTTGTGAGATAGTACAAGGTGACTAATGCAAGGTTGTCCATGGGCCTGATCATGTCAAATAAATTGCCACAGAAACCGCCATTACACGAGCATGCGAATGTTTGGTGCAAACCCCCTGCTAGTGGATCAACAGTCGTGGTGGTTCCATGCTCCAGATGACATGCAATGGATAATGATGATAACAAATGACTGTTATTTGGATGTTTGAGTAGGGTAGACCAGTGCTTCTCACCGTGGGTCATGCCAGCCATATTTCTAAGGGGCCACAGTAAAGTACCTTTTCCAACTAACAGTTGAGAACCCCTGGGGTAGACAGTTGGTAGGTCATTGCACTGGCCTTTTTGTCATCTTGATTCAGTTTTTCTATCAAGTCTTTCATTTTCTATGAAATGCTTCCGGCAGGTAAACCGTGGAATCTGTTTAAGCTTGATGTATAATGTATAGAAGAATGGGGTGCGTCTCATGCAGAGAAGAAAACATATAAACAGGTCCTAGAAAACCTAGGTATGAAAAGATAATTAATAAAGGAGATCAAATTTAGGCAACTAAAATATTTTGGCCATATAAAAAGACATAACACCGGACACTGAAGACCATCAAAGAAGGCAGAGTTGAAGATAAACGTGCAAGAGGAAGACAGCGCTATAAGTGGGAAGATAACATCAAGAGATGGGCAGGAAAGAGTCTATCAGAGTGTACCATCAAGACAAGATACAGAAGACGTTGGAGATCCATTGCAGCGATCTTCGATGTGAAGATGGCACCTGCTGATGATGATGTCAAGTGGGCGTGGTGATCTGGTCCACTTAAAAGCAAGCACTACTATATAATCATATAATTCCTACATAGCAATATATTATACTGCCCCGTGTAGTTCTCAGGGATCTATGAAGGGACAAATAAAGAACATGATTACCGCACAGTTAGGCATGTCGTACATGGCCACTAAAATGAGGTTGTGCATGGGACTGGCAACCTCATCATGTAAGACAAACTGCCACAACAACAACTGCTACAAGAGCATGTGAATGTTTGGTTCCGGGTTCCTGCATGTGGACCGGCTACAGTGGCGCAAAGGAAAATGATGTTGAATATATTATTTGAACTCTAGATCTTCACCAATAGATGCCTTGTTCAGATCCTTCATACTAGAGGATCAGAGATAGTAAAAGACATAGGTCAATCTAACTGAAGTTAATGCATAGTGAAGATGAATAGGCTGCACACTCAGGACACAACAAACCAGTATAATCAGGCATGCCTCCTTTAGTGACTGACTGTCTAAGGTAGTTCCTGTGACTCTTAAGTTAGTTCCTGTGATTCTCTGAGGTAGCTCGTGGTCTGAGGTAGTTCGTGTGACTCTCTAATCTGTGACCCTGAGTTAGTTTGTGACTCTCTGAGGTAGTTCCTGACTCTCTGAGGTAGTTCCTGTGACTAAGATAGTTCCTGTGATTCTCTAAGGTAGTTCCTGTGATCATGAGGTATTTCCTGTGACCCTGATGTAGTTCCTGTGACTCTGATGTAGTTCCTGTGACTCTCTAAGGTAGTTCCTGTGACTCTAAGGTAGTTCCTGTGACTTGCATCCCATGACTCTCTAAGGTCGTTCCTGTGACTCACTAAGGTCGTTCCTGTGACTCTCTAAGGTCGTTCCTGTGACTCCCTAAGGTCATTCCTGTGACTCTCTAAGGTAGTTCCTGTGACTCTGTAAAGAGACAAATAATGCAGAATAGGAAGCTCCCTCTGGCTTGTCATGGGAGGCAACTAATATCAGGTACAATGGGCTGGAAATATCATCTTGTAAAAATGAATTGCAACAGAAAAGGACTGCAAAAGGCTTTCTCAAGGGAGCCGTCCACAGTTGTGGATCCAACTCAACAAGGAGCAAATAAAAGGAGGTGATGACGATAATCAGAACATCCTGGTCCATAACCACCTAGTAGGAAAAAAAGGGGACAGAGATACCAAACAGAATGTAGAGAAGAATGGCAGCAAATAAAGCCAAAGCACAGAAACAGCATGAGCACAGCTAAAGAAGATAACCTTCAATACAGTAATACAAATTAGTGGCAAGCAACAACACTGTTCAGCCAGGAATTAGAAGAAATTATGATTCATTTATTAATTATGCTTCAGAACCCTAAGGAGCATATAATAAATTCACGCCTTCCTGTCATGTGACATCAATTCAAGGTCCTTCCATGTCTGCTGTAACCCTCTCATGTCTGTCTCCAGTTCTCTTCTCAACGTGTTTTTCACTCTCCATCCAACTCTCTTACCCTGTGGATTCCAGAACATGTACTGCCAACGATGATGGTAATATAATCCTATATACCGGTATCAGCTTCTTACACTTTCATGTTAAACTTGACCAATGTAATTCCCACACAGGATTTAAAAAAAACAACACCAAAAACAAGCAAGTAACTGTTTATATGAATTTATTAGACTATATTCGGTCAACAAATACAATATTTAACTGATTCCGTACGCAAGATCTAATAATAGACGCAAAGGCCGAACGCTGTAGACGTAAGATCTTTTAAAAGACGCTGATTTATTTCATTGTTTCTTTCTATTCTGATATTTTATACTGCCCGGAATTTATCTCGAACGGAAGTAAACACAAAACTGGGCAAATTTCAACAAGCTTCAACGTCTTTTATTTGCGTTTGAACGGATTTTTTCACATTTATCTTCATCTTTAATCGTGTTTTGTCGTATCGCCATAATGGCCGAAAAACACACAGGATATGTTACTAATATGTGAACAGTGAACAAACTGTGTGATCAACCATAACTTTCTTACTTTTTCTGTGTTTCTAAATGGATTACCTGCACAAAGAGAGCAGTGAAACTGTATTGTGATAACAATTTATGTTACAAGCCTTACGTAAGTCGAAAATTTTTGTTCAAAATTTCAAGTTATCTTTTTTTCCGTGTACATGTTATCTGTTATAACATAAACATAACATAAAATTAGCTAGAAAGGCATATGGATTTATATTGTTCATCCAATGTACTTTAATTTGATATATAATATGTTATACTTAATTCATGATTAGACACACATTATCAGTAAACGTAAATTATGTATGTGTAAATTTTTGGGGCTTAAAAATAATTCCGTCCAGAGCTGAAAATAATTACGTACGGAATCAGTTAATAAACAACTTGCATCCTGATAACTCAGCATGGTACAGAGGACATACATGTCCCTATAAGTTTATAGAAACAATATGTAAGCATGCAGGAAAAACAAGTGTAAAGAAATCCCAAAGCACATTCACAGAGCAGACATGTGCTGATGATCACATAAGTAACACACGTTATATTATCTATAATAAATGCGACTTGACTGTCTGATGTTAATGACGCTACTAGTCCAATGAACAATCATTTGTTATATTACTCTATTCTATTTCTTGTAAAGTTCCACAAGAACAATGTATATTATTAGACATCCTTATTTGTTATTCTAGCAAGACGATATAAGATGATCTGTTATTCTAGCATCATCACACAATACACTATTATTACCAATTCCCTTTTTTCCCCCTCATATAGAGCATGGAACCAACACTACAACTGGTTCCCTTACAGGAAGCCTGCACCAAGGGCATTAATGTGCCTTTTGTAGTCATGGTTTCTATAGCAATTTATTTGACATGAAGAGGTTGGCAGCCCCCACGTTTAAAAAAAAAAAAACAAAAAAAAAAAAACAATACATGACAGCAGATAGCCATCATCTTTATTCAAGTCGTAGGGCACTATAAATGTTATTATTCTTACAACCAACATTTTTATGTAAACATTTAAGCTCTTCTCAAAATTGCAAATTCATGCTAGGTTATCTGTTTACAAATTCTTCATAAGCTTAAGGAGTCATAACAAACACTTAAATATAATACAAATACTGGTACTGATCAAAATATTATATCATAGTATCAAAGTACAGATTTTATGCACAAATATATCATCTGCTCAATGGTAAAGAATAATTCTAACATGCAATACTGTTTACATGCTTCACCCCTAACAATCTAATCAGACATACATCTCTCTTCCCTCGTGTGTGTTCATGGGTGCTTGAGTGTGTATGTGTGTGCACAACAGCAAGTGCATGTGTGCATTGTTGTACATTTGTAATGTATGTATGTATGCAAGAAACTGAGAAGTGAATCTAAAGGAACACCACTGATTACAAAAACATTCACAATGATTCACTTACATTTTGTAAACTGTTCACTCATTCACTCCCCTTGTTGCTCCTTAGTGAGCAAAGAACCACCACGGCTGCTGGTCCCTTGCAATACGTCTGTATCAAAACATTCATATGCTATTGCAGAAGTGGTTTCTGTAGCAATTTTTTTCTTATGAGGAGGTTGCCAGCCTCATATTACAGGTTTGTATACTTTTATCTGAAACTATCAGGGACAACTGTTTTGTGGAAACTGCATTTTTTCAATTTCCAGATGTCAGCCCTAATCAAGTTCAAATAGTAGTCCAAATTCGCTCACAATGTGTTTGGAAATCATCAGAAGGCATCCGCAAATTGCCCAAAAGATGTTTGATTTTCAGCATATTTCAGTTTTCGGATATAAAGAATACTGACCTGTACTTGGTTTTCCCATTATGAGGTTACCAGCCCCATGCACAACCTAATATTACTTGTTTTCACATGATGAGGTTACCAGTCTCAAGCACAACCTAATATTAGTCATATCAGCGTCTATACAATTAACTCAAACGTTAGAGAAACGACAACAACAGAGACCAAATTTAATAACAACTCATTATTAGCATTGGCCATTACAACATGCTATGTTTAAGGGTTTAGGTTTAAAAAAAAAAACACATGGAATATAATCTCTAAATGCTTCACCCACTCATTCCCCAAGGAGCATAGGCTTTCAACAAACTTATATCAAGTCCTGTCCTGTGTCACTAGCTGTGGACAACATGTTTCAATTTGTTGAAGTTTTTACAGTATGGAGTAGCCAGCCCCATGCCCAACCCTCCATAGTCTCCTGTTACGCATGCTTGGTAGGTTAGAGATGTACTACACTTGTTCTACTTTCAGGCAGTAACACACATGTATGTAAAACACTTAAAGTAAATAAAATATTTAACTGTGTAACACACATGCATGTAGACCACTTAAAGTAAATAAAATATTTAACTTTGTAACACACATGTATGTAGACCACTTAAAGTAAATAAAATATTTAACTTTGTAACACACATGTATGTAAACCACTTAAAGTAAATAAAATATTAATTTTTTTCCATGCTGTGTTTCTGGTAATTCTTGTGTGTGCCCTTAATGATGATAGTCATATATTTATGTTGTCTTTTCAAACCTGGGCTTTGATGCAACTCAACACTACTACTTACTTAGTTGTTCCCTTTCTACACTAGAGTGTAAATGTTTGCCAGAAAGAGTGCCATACTATCCTATTGGCCGTCTTCCTCCTGGCCTGGTTGCAATCTAGTCCTTGGTCCTTCAGAGATTCTGCATCTCAACAGTTAGCCTAAATTTAGGATTCTTATCAGCATGCAAATGAGTATGCACAATGGTTTGCACATCGTGAAGCACACATGGGATAGTTTTTGCACCAAAAGTTAGTATGTAATCAAGGATTTTTCAAGACCTTTCTTATTTATGTAGTTTTCACAGTGGTATTTAATATGCTTTGGTTACAAATAATGGAACAGATATAACAACATCTGAAAAAAAAGACACATGGATATCTAAAGATGTGATAACAGACACAGTTTGACACACAAGAAATAAAATGGATGCCTAGATTAAATCAGAGTTGATTCAAAATACTGAAATGGTTTATGAATATTTCAACCTCTGTTTGAAATAACACAACACAATGCTAGTCTATCGTCAGAAAGCTTCTTTGAACAAATAAAAATGCTGTGAATCAAATTACGAATGTGTAATGTGTTTTACTAGAAATTTTTTAAGATTCTCAAACTGGTTAAATACAAAAGTAGGGAATTACCCTTATCAATAGCAAAGATGAAAATGACTTAGTTATATGGAGATCAAGGGAATCAAGTCCAACACAAAAATAAGAATCAACTTAAATGTCAAGTCAATCCTATTGTATGGCTGTGAAACATGGAGAAAAACAAAAGAAGAGAACTGGAGTCAGAAATGAAAGGGATGGGGATAACATGAAAAAACCTGAAACTGATGGCCCAGGACAGGAAGACTTGGCATGAGTTTGTTGAAGGCCTATGATCCATAGGGAGCTGAAGGATCATGAATGACGCAAAACATGTTAATTTGACAGCTGTTTTTAAATCATAATTAATCAAGAAAGTATTTGTCAGCCATTCAATTCAAATACTGATACAGGATTATTAAGAATAATTTATGACACATGGCATTTATACAGCAAAAGTAAATAGTTATGCCAGTCATTTTAAATATGACACAGTTTTGACCTGTGATATAACATTTAAAAAAAAAAAAAAACTAAGTCATCTCAACAACACTCTGACTTTTTACCAACCAATTTCCATTCCAGAGTTTATAATCTTTATTATGCGCACATGTTTAGATCACTGGAATTTATGTGACCTGTTGTTTTGTTCAGTAACTTTCACTGTAAACAGTCACTGTTCAGTAATTCAGCAGAAAGTAACTATCCTGATTACCATCAGTAATTCTGGCTGTAACAGCTGTTTTCATCAGTATATATATTTGTTACTGTAAAAAGGTACCATCATCTTTCACCTTTTAATTTTACTGAAGGCAGGTATATTGATCATAAAGTAACAGAAAATTTGTTAGTACATTTTTTTGTTGTAATATATGTCTTTTGGTAACATATTGTTGAAAATGGGTGTTAATAACCAGTAATTTTACTTTAAAACAGTTTTGTAATAAGTAATTTAACAGAAAATAAATGCTCTGTGACAGAAATACAATCAGGAAATTTCATCTACACTATTATGCACACTCTAAAAAGCATATGAACCAGGACAAAATCCAATACATCATTTCATGATACAAACAAATCATGACAGCAGCGTAGCACTTGCAGACTTCTGCTCAGGTCACCATGTCTCGCGCCACATTGTCATTTGAGCCTCACACATGAATAACTTCTTGTAATATACAAGAAAAACTGAACAATATTTCATGCTGTGAAACACATGACTAGTATGATATAATCAAACAGACTCTAGTGCAGCTAGGTCGTACATAGTCTCCAGGATTGTTGCTCCACTCCAGGCTTGCGTTCTGCAGCTTCCAGAACAGTACTGAAACATGTGTCAATATGGTCAGGGAAGAATTCATATTTGATATTGTTGTGATGGATACATAAATGTGATGTGGTATAGCAAAATCAATAACAGGTCAGCATTCTGAGATATCAGTATCATAAGAAATGCCATTCAACGAGCTTTGAAATGGTAATACACTGTAGACTCCCGATACAATGTGGCTCAAAGTAACGCAGGGGCTTACACTGCTGACTAGGAGCCATGGTAGCGCAGTGGTTAGTGCACTGGCTTCCTAGCTTGGTGGTCCATGGTTCAATCCCCAGTTGAGGTGGATTTTTTTTACCGCAAATGGCTCCGGGGCCGACCCAGCCTCATGAATTGGGTACCAGAGCAACTCTGGGAAGGTTAAGGCGGCCGGCGTGATGCTGACCACATCACCCCTAGTGTGCCGATGGTCAAGAAAATATGGGCCTAACACCATATTCCCAATATGCCTCAATGGGCATGTAATGGAATCCTTACACTGCTGTCAGAGGTAAGGCCCCAATTTTGCTGACAGCTCCCTTGTCACGTGCCCCAAATCTGAATTAAACACCAAACATTTGAGTGAAATCTTTATTTTTAACATCCAAAATAAAAGCTGTACACGATTAATATAATCTTTGACTTATTTTTGTTTATTTTATTAGTTGTTGGTATTTGCATTAGAATGTCCTTCCAGCTGCTGATTTCTGTCAAATGTTGATAAATTTAAGGAAATGAGATACAACGTTGACTCATTTCACAGTGCCAAAGTTTTGACCCTGTCATCCACATTCTTTCGGGGTCTATATATATAGAGAGAGAGAGTGAGAGTGTGAGAGAGAGAGAGAGTGTGTGTGTGTGTTTATATATATATATATATAACTGAGCGATGTGCCCTTTTCTAGTCAATAGTGTATATATAGCTGAGCGCTGTGCCCTTTTCTAGTCAATTAGTGTATATATAACTGAATGCTGTGCCCTTTTCTAGTCAAGTGTGTATATATAGCTGAGCGCTGTGCCCTTTTCTAGTCAATAGTGTGTATATATAGCTGAGCGCTGTGCCCTTTTCTAGTCAATAGTGTATATATAACTGAATGCTGTGCCCTTTTCTAATCAATAGTGTATATATAACTGAGCGCTGTGCCCTTCTCTGGTCTATAGTGTGTGTGTGTGTGTGTGTGTGTGTGTGTGTGTGTGTGTGTGTGTGTGTGTGTGTGTGTGTGTGTGTGTGTGTGTGTGTGTGTGTGTGTGTGTGTGTGTGTGTGTGTGTGTGTGTGTGTGTGTGTGTGTGTGTGTGTGTGTGTGTGTGTGTGTGTGTGTGTGTGTGTGTGTGTGTTGTGTGTGTGTGTGTGTGTGTGTGTGTGTGTGTGTGTGTGTGTGTGTGTGTGTGTGTGTGTGTGTGTGTGTGTGTGTGTGTGTGTGTGTGTGTGTGTGTGTGTGTGTGTGTGTGTGTGTGTGTGTGTGTGTGTGTGTGTGTGTGTATGTATGTATGTATGTATGTATATATATATATATATATATACCTGAGCGCTGTGCCCTTTTCTAGTCAATAGTGTATATATAACAACTGAAATCTACTTGCATATATTATATGAGGTGTCGGGCGCAAATAGATTTCAGTTGCTAGCGTGCAGTGGCTTCAAGCCTTGTTGGCTTTGCACAGGTGGGTCAGTGTCTGTCCCTAGTCGTGGTGTGCTGTGGCACAATAATTTGTTTTCAACATAAGGGTTACTTTCACAATTGCCTCTGGCTGGCAGAATTGTGGATTTTAAAGCTGCAACCAAGGTGAAGTGAGTTCATTTTCTACATAAGACAACAGGAGGCGGAGACACTTGGGAGTCATGACCCAGGGGCCCCCCCCCCCCCCCCCAGAGTGTAAAAGAGTATACAGGGCCAAAACACTTGTTCGACGGGGGGACTTCTGATGATGATCAGATTGCCTCCTGTTGTATTGCTCTGTATAGAGTTTCCTATCATAAACTGAGCGCTGAGCCTTTTTCTAGTCAATAGTGGTTCCCGGAATTTGTGTACTGTATAGAAATAAATAACAATACAATTATTTACACTACATTTCCTTCAAAATAGTTCCCTTCGGCAACTACACACTTTTGCCAACGTCCATACAGCTGTTGGAAGCATTCCTGGAACCCATTCTTTGACACCTCTCTCAGCTGCTTTGTCGCATTGGTGATAACGTCCTCAGCATCCTTGAATCTCTGCTCTTTCAGTGCCGATTTTAGGCGAGGGAACAAGAAAAAATCAGGCGGTGCCAGGTTGGAAGAATATGGAGGATGTTCCAGGGCAGTCACATTGTGCGTTGCGAGGTACTGCTTCACCAGTAGGGATCGATGTGCTGGCGCATTGTCATGCAGCAGAACCCAACTGTTTGTTCTCCATTTTTCTGGGCGTTTCCTTCTGATTGCATCTCTTAGACGACAGAGGATATCAACGTACATTTCCTTGTTAACTGTTCGGCCTTCAGGAATGAATTCTTACTTACTTACTTAGTCGTTCCCCTTCTACCGTGAGGTGTAGAGGTTTGGAAAAGAGAGCGCCAGACCATTCTATCAGCTGTCTTCTTCCTGGCCTGGTTCCACTCTAGTCCTCGGTCCTTCAAAGATTGTCTAATGTTGTCCTCCCAGCGGACTCTGGGTCGTCCTGGAGGTCTGGATCCCTGGCTCTTTGTTTCCCATGCTTGTCGTGGTAGCCGATCTTCTCCCATTCTGCAGACATGGCCAAACCATCTTAGTTGGGACTGTTCTATTTGGGTCTGCAGCGGATGGGATTTTAGGCCTTGACGGATCGTCTGGTTGTGGACCATGTCTCTTTTTGTTACTTCAACCACTTTCCTCAGATACCTCATTTCTGAGGTTTGGATCTGGCTTTTGTGGATTGTAGTCATTGCCCACGACTCGCATCCATATGTCAAGACTGGGACATAGGTGGAGCGGTATACAGCCATCTTCGTTTTCTTACCAACCTCTTTCTTGCTGAGGAATCCACGATTTATGGCCTGAAAAAAAAAATCTCCCAGCCGCTGCTTTTCGAGTGGCCAACTCTTCTTTGATGCCTCCCTTTCGGTCTATAATAGCTCCGAGATATTTAAAGTGGTCGACCTGCTCCAGGACCTGTTCTCCCAACTTAATCTGATGTTTTCTTTCTTCTCGTGATATCACCATGGATTTTGTTTTAGAGCTGCTTATGGCCATCCCTCTCATCTCCAGCTCTTCCTTCCAGACTTGCTGGTTGGATTGGAGATGTGCCTCTGATTTAGCAATCAGGGCAACATCATCAGCAAATGCCAGCTCCAAAATATAGACCTGTCTCATCTTCCAGTACCCCACTGAATACTTTCTTGTTCTCTCCTTACATGCCTTGATGACATCGTCCATAAGGAGTATGAAGAGGTAAGGTGATATCCTATCACCTTGTCTTACACCAGTGGTGGTCCTGAACTCTTCTGACTTATGGTTTGCTGTCCTCACATAATTTCTGCAAGACTTGTAGAAGCTCTGTATAGCATGAATCAGAGGTGCTGGAATATTCTTCCTTGCCAAACAGTCCCAAAGTTTGCTCCAGGGGACCCTGTCAAACGCCTTTTCCAGATCTATGAAACAAAGATGGATCTCACTCTTATACTCAAGGGCCTTTTCACTCAGCTGTCTGAGTGTGAAGATTAGGTCTTGAGTACTTCGGTTTGCTCGGAATCCGCACTGGACCTCATCCAATTGTGGCTCAGCTAGGCGTCGGAGTCTCTGCTCTAGGATTCTAGAGTAGATTTTACCAGGGACACTGAGAAGGGATATGCCTCTATGGTTTCCACATTGTCGATTGTCACCCTTTTTGAAAATTGGTGTTATGATGGCAATCCCCCAATCCTTTGGTATGGTCTTGTTGCACCATGCTGCCTGTAGGACCTTTAAGAGTAATAGGTCGCCTGATGCTCCCATGTACTTAACCATTTCTGGTGTTATACCATCATGCCCTGCTGCTTTGCCCATCTTGATTTCCCTCCTGTCTCTTGTTTGTCTGTCCCTGACGAAGGCCTTGTGGCCGCAACGTAGGTTTTTCTTGTCCTTCTCCTTGTAAGACGTATTACTATTTGTGTGGGTGTGTGTGTGTTTTTTTTTTTTTCAACCATCTTGATTTTCTCTAGTGCTGCCCTCAGTTCTTCCATCTTTATGTCATCTTCACCATCATTCGTTTCCTCTTCTGTGTCAGTGGTTATCATTTCTGATGCTTCATCATGCTCACCATCCAGGAGTTCTGAGAAATATTCTTTCCATCTTTCCATTACTTCCTTCGGGGCAGTAAGCAATTTGCCTTGTTTGTCCTTTATAAATATGAGAGGGCATTGTTTTTCCTTCCTCATGTTCTTTAGGGTCTTATAGAACAATTTCTGGTTTTCTTGTGCATCTTTTTCTAGCTTTTCTCCAAATTCTTCCCAGGACTTCTGTTTTGCTGCTAGCACTTTGTTCTTTGCTTCTGTTCTGAGTGTCACATATTCTCTATATTTTTCCATTTGTCCTGTTGTGTTTTTAGCTCCTAAGTATTGTTTCCATGCCATTTTCTTCTCTCTTATTTTCTCCTTGACTTCCTCTGTCCACCAAGGTGTCCTCTTTCTCTGGTTCCCAAGTCGGACTTCACCGCATGCTTCTGCAGCAGCTGTCTTTATGATATCCTTGAATTTATTCCAGAGGGTTTCCAAGTCATCAGGTCGTTCTTCTGTGTTGCTCACTGCTGTAGCAATAAGCCCCTGATATCTGGTCTTAATTTCTGGCTCTCTCAGCTTGTAGGTCCTAATGCTCATTTCTCCTGCTCGTTTACTTGGTTTCTTGCTTGATGTTGGGCAGTTCCTAGGCTGAGCAACTCTTTCAGTTGTTCGTTTGATTGTTAGCAGGTAGTGATCACTTCCAATCTCTGGCCCCCTCCAGACTCTTGCATCTCGGACATATCTGAATGAGCTTCTCCGAAGAATGGCATAGTCGATCACTGACTTCTCATTCTTGGTTGGTTCACATCTAGTGTATGCATGTATGCGCTTATGGGGGAACTTTGTGTTTGTAATGATCAGATTCTGCTCACTGCAGAATCTAAGGAGTCGCTTTCCATTGTCATTGAGAGTATCTTCTCCATATCTTCCGATAACTCCACCCCATCTAGCATGGTCATTTCCAACTCTGGCATTAAAATTTCCGAGCATGATAACTTCATCTAGGCAGTCATCCACTGTCCTTTGATGCAGCTCGAAGAATTCCTCCTTGACCTCTGCTCTCTCATCCTCATTTGGCCCATACACTATGACCAGGTTGACTATGATTTCTCCTTCTTTTAGTTTTACAACCATAATGCGCTCTGAGACAAAGTTCCATCCCTTGATACTATCTTTTTGATTTTGGGCCACAATGCAACCCACGCCCCCTTTCAGGAATGAATTCATGGTAGACAATACCCTGGGAATTAAAAAAAAACTTCCAACATAACTTTTCCTTTGCTCTTGTCCAAACGAAATTACTGTGTCCGGGGAGATGAGGATGATTTTCATTCAGAGGACCGACGTTTTGTCTGAGGATCGTACAAAAAATACCATGTCTTGTCTCCTGTGATTATGTTGTTGAGAAAATTGCTTTCTTGATCAGCCACAGTGATTAAGTCTCCTGCCAATGTCAATCTCATTTCTTTCTGTTCAGGAGATAACATTTTGGGAACCATGTGTTGACAAACACGGTGCATGTGCAGTTCATTGTGGAGAATACTGTGGCAACTTCCAAAAGATATTCCAACTTCTGAGGCTATTTTCTCTACACTAAGTCTTCTGTCAACACGAACAACGTTCCGAACACGCTCAATGTTTTCACTGTTTATCGAGGTAGGCGGTCGTCCACTATGTGGATCATCATCGACACTAACACAACCTTCACGGAAACGCTTGTGCCACTCAAATACTTGAGATTTCTTCATTGCGGTATCACCATATGCTTTATTATGCAAGGTTTCTGTCTCTGAGGGTGACTTCTCAAGCAAAACACAAAATTTCCCATTTGTACGTTGTTCAATCAAGGCCATTTTCAACTCCGACGATGCTACGTGCACACCACACAAACAAACTTCTGTTCAAGAGTACATGTGAAGGTTACATCAGCCATGTCGTTTCCTCAAGGTCACTACCAACTTATAAAACTATAATCTCCATGACATAATCCCTCACTCAAACATGAGTCGACTATTCCGGGAACTTTTTGAAGCTATTTCATATAACTGAGCGCTGTGCCCTTTTCTAGTCAATAGTGTGTATATAACACAGCGCTGTGCCCTTTTCTAGTCAATAGTGTATATTTAACTGAGCACTGTACCCTCTTCTAGTCTAGTGTATATATAACTGAGCACTCTCTTCTAGTCTATAGTGTATATATAACTAAGTGCTGTGCCCTTCTCTAGTCCATGCTGTTTTATTTATTCATTCACTGAATGCTGTGCACTGTTTTATTAGCTACTGATAATATTTAATGACAATATGAAATTTAACTTTACCTGGCCATTAGAGTTTGTGAGTTCAGGCAACCCTTGCCAAGGATTATTCAGAATCTCTTCATAATGTTTGCATAGCACAGAGTTTACATACAACTTTGTTTTCTCTAGAAGTCCTGGCCTTTGTGCTTCAAGTTTCTCAGCAAAGTACAATTTGGCACGCAAGAAGACTCCTACTGGCCACACCCACTCCTACAAGAAAACATGCTGATGATGTCACAGGGAAAAACTAACAACACAACATAATAAATGTTATAATGTATAAACTGATTGCACATACCACCACCTGCAAAATATAGTAAGTCTATTACAGGTATTTTTATGTTCCTTTTTCCCTGGATTGGGAATATGTTCTTGCATTGACATCTCAATACATTTATTGAATTCCTGCCATCTCTCCTCTATCGATGTAAGGCCAGCGAGTGCTTTGAATTTATTCCTTACCAATATGGTGAACTTTTCTCTCATATCTCATTGGTCTTCAACCTGTTTGTTTGGAACTTGGGGGTTCTTTTTGGGGGTTATGAAATTTATGGGACATATTAACAGAAGAGGAGTGGAGGAATTAGTCTTATGTGGGAAAATAGGTAGGAGAGGAAGAGGAAGGCAGAGAAAGATGTATGTGGAAAGCTTAAACAACAGCATAGGCAACAAGAACCTCATTAGACTTTAACATTGTATATTTTATTAACCCTGACTTATTTTCCTTTACAACTATTTATAACATTACCTTACTTTAAAAAACTTGCAAAGGATCGACCCTCAAACTTTAATACTAAACTCTCAAAGCAACAGAAAATTTCTTGTCAAACATGAGAAAATCTCCACATTCCAATAATTAAAAAAAAATAAATTAAATTCTCATTAGTTCAAAATCTTCTGGTTAACTTTCTCTTGGTAAAGATCACTACAATTTTCAGATCACACAATGTCTAAGAAGATATTAGACATGTCTAAGAAGATATTAGACATGTCTAAGAAGATATTAGACAGACAGATAAAAGCTCAAGCAAACATGAATACATACTGGTCCCTGATGGTAATTCCAACCATCGGCCACAGCCATGTCATCAGAATCATTGCTATTGTCATAGTCTCCCCTGTATGCATAGTCTCTGAAAATCAAAGATATAAACTGGTGCCAAAAGTAGAGAAACATGATACAATAGACCTGATAACTATGTTAATATAAGACAAACAGAATGTAGCTGATTGTTGCTGTCATTTTTGACGGAGTCATCTGTCAAGTTATTTGCTTATGTTTTTATCATAAGAATAATTGTGTCTTTACCTGCGATGTCAGGTTGATTAGGGGTTGTCTTCCCTTGTTTATTCATTCATTGTGTTTGACCTTTAGGGTCAAAGGTAGACAGTTCGGGCGTATGCCCATGGGCAGGTTTTTTTAAGCGGGAGTGGAGTTAGACTTCCGGCAAGCCGGGGAGTGTCCTGGTTTCTGAAGGGACGAGAGTCCATTGTGTTTTTCGGGAAGAATCTTCGAAGTGACTGCACTGGCAGTTTTCCCCAGTGAATCTCTGTGCGTTGGAATGATAGCAGAGTTCCTTGTTAAGTTCTGTGGACTCGGTTACAGGTAATACCGACTTTTTCCATTACTATGCTTTCGGTAGCAGAACATGTTAGAAGATTGCCTAGTCTGTGAACTGCAGCTCACCGGTCCTCCATTTCAGAACTTATTTGTTGTGCTCAAGGTAGCCATCCAAGACTATTAGTCTTCATACCATCCAGAAATCCAGTGACGAAGATATATTGTGGGAACCGCAGATTGGCGGAATTTATGTCTACAATAAGCATTACTGCAGGGTTGATGGTAACCTGCTTATCAGAAGTACACAGCCGACGTCAGAACGAGGCCTGTGTTTTCGGCTATTATACTACAGCCTGATAATGTGCAATTGGCGGGGAATGCCAAGTTGCACCTATGTGTCAAAGTGATTAAGGTATCTGACGCGTTTAGTCAGTAATCCCAGGGCGACGCCACGAACTGTCCTTATTGAAGAACATTGTATTGACCATGCACGAATATTCAAATGTTTACCAGCTTGCTGAATGCCTAATGTATACCTATCGATTTCCGGTCAGCATGACCTTGTTTACATGGACTGTTCCTGTTGATACCATGTGTGTTCTCGTCAATAAATGTTTTGAAACGTGCCTGCAGTGTCCAAGCATCCTTGACTACTGCATGTGAGTGTATGGGTTGCAGGGTCTACATATATACGAGCCTAAACACATTCGCGCCTTCATTCGCACCCACACTCAGTTCATCATACGCTCGCACTACACACCTAACAACATGTATACTGTCTTGGGCCAGTGATCACCTCAACAAGAGAAAAAGTGACAGTTACACTGATAATTAAGATAACATAAGACAAACAGAATGAAGCTGATAATTAAGATAACATAAGACAAACAGAATGGAGCTGATAATTAAGATAACATAAGACAAACAGAATGAAGCTAAAGACAATGATAACATAAGACAAATAGAAAGAAGCTAAAGACAATGATAACATAAGTGTTGCAGACTTTTCTTTGCTTGAGTGGGCTAATATTATATTTCGTTTCATGCAATGTTTATTCATCTGTTCTGTCTTTCACCAAGTATCGTTTTATGCTGCAACAATGGATTTGTTTTGTAATTTTTAGATGTTTGAATATAAACGTTCATTCAACAAACTTCTTATGTATTTATCTGTCAGTGTTGTATCATTTCATTTCTTACTGGTTTGACAGAAGTATGTATTCTTCTAACTAATACGTTTGAAAGTCAACGGTCAATATTCATTCAATAGTTAGAACTGGAACTTTCGAACGTCTTCATTGAATAAGTCTCGTTTGGACGACTTACAATAGTTTAATAATGATCCATCTTCTCATCATGAATTATCCACAACAATAACATATTTCACATAAGAGTAAACTTGATATATCACAGTTCAGAGTATACAGTTTATCAGACATTGTATGTCTGTTATTTTACCGTCTTAAATAGCGTCCATTATCTCTTAGCCAAATGCTTGGCATAATTATCATAGTTATGCAATATTAATATTTCTGCTAACTGTTCCATTAGGATCACTGCCTAATATACACAACGAAACTCTGTCGATATTATCAACTCAGTTTGGCATTACTAGCCAGGCTCAACCAGCCGTGATACATTATCTCTACGTTCGTATTTCACGAATCTCGCGTATAAGAATTATTGCGTTTAAATCCTACAGCCTTACATAATTCTGGACTCACTGATCCTTAAACACATTATTATTTCAATAGCTTTAAAAGCACTATATTGACGGTTATACATAATCCTTAGTGGTTCTACCACACAATCCGAAAAAACTGTTATATGCCTGAAGGCTACACAAAAGACTCTCTATGGTTACTAGCCTAACGCGTAGGAAAACGTTTTACGCGAACCTTATTATTCTATTTAGTGGAGGTGTTGCAGGGTGCGACCATACCAATCAAGTTAAAACCAAAATGCTCGCAAACCATGCAACAATCCTCAACAATAAGACAAAGAGAATGAAGCTGAAGACTATGATAACATAAGACAAACAGAATGAAATTAAAGACTGATAACATAAGACAAACAGAAAGAAGCTAAAGACTATGATAACATAAGACAAACAGAATAAAGCTATAGATTATGATAACATAAGATAAACAGAATGAAGCTAAAGACTGATAACATAAGACAAACAGAAAGAAGCTAAAGACTATGATAACATAAGAGAAACAGAATGAAGCTATAGATTATGATAACATGAGACAAACAGAATGAAGCTAAAGATTATGATAACATAAGACAAACAGAATGAAGCTAAAGACTACGACAACATTAGACAAAAAGAAAGAAGCTAAAGTCGAGGAAAACGTCAGAAACACAGATTGAAAGTAATATGTTATTAAGAAAAACACAAGCAACCAAACACACCCATGTCAATGCGTGTACACATAGAAAAAACACAAGAGTATTTAAGCTTCAGAATAAATACGACCAAAAACAAAAACATGAAGAGACAATATGTACATTTTATGTGAAATTATATTTACTGCTCTGCAGATGCTGAAGAAGATGAGAGAAGCTGAACATCTTATGAGCATATTAATCTGTTAAAATGACAATATCAAGCACAGCATGGCATCTGTTATCTTGTGGGCTTGTCTGTGTCATATACAGGGTGACTGAAAAGTTACTTCCCATTTTTAAATTGTCATATCCTCACTTGTATCTATTGGATATTTGTGAAAGAAATGTCAAAACAAGGGGCAATAACTACCATCTGAGTGATAAGTTTTATTTAAAATGGTCACACACACACAAAAAATGATGTTACAGGAGAGAGAGTAAACACTGCTGCCCGCCATAACGTCATGTGTTGAACAAGCAGGATCTCACATTCAGCTATAATATTAATAACCTAGTATGTTATAAAATCACAAATCATTCTCTTTATTTTGATTTTTGTTTTGTATTAATTAGCTTGACAGAAGTGAAGAAATAAATATTAAAACATTGAGTGACATTTCATGCACCATGAATATTTGATACTGTTGTTGTTGTTGTTGATGTTGTTGTTGATAGAATCAACATCACTGCATTCTGGGCAAACCCATAGATGCTCAGTCTCCTTGGGCAAACATCAAAGGGTATGAATGCTAGTTGTTCCTGTAATGCATGTGCATCCTCTAATACGTCCATCTCTGCTGATTCATCGACTGCAGGATCATTCTCTAACAGCTGATCATCAAGTGTCCTTAGCATCTCTCCCTTATCCATATCCAGTGTCCCCAATATGGGTGCTCTTAAAGCTAGTCTGTCAACTCTCTCATTGCTCTATCCCCCTGCATGACCAGGACAGTAGATCCACACCAGTTGCTGAAGACTTGAAGCTTCTATTGATGTTTTCCATTCATGCTGTAACATTTCATTTTGGATCTTCTGAAGCAGGGACTGAGAGTCTGACACAATAACTGCCCTAGTTGATAGGGTTTCAGACAACCATCTCAGGAATGCCCATACAGCACCCTATATATCTTTGTTTTAACTCTTTAGTATTCTGCGACATAATTTTTCAGGCACAGATTACATTCACATACAGAATAAAGTATTCCGAGTGTCACTTCCTTTTTTTTTTTTGGATTCACATGGCCAGAATGTAAACACAGCATGTTTTGTATATCTGACAACAGGCACATACTTTGAAAGTGCATTACTGTACTGTACAGAGCGCAGCAATGTGTAAGTATCTACCTCCAGGCATTTACCCAACCTTTGTTATTTTTTTAAGTTTTAAAAATGCTAGAGCTAAATTATAGGCAAGGAGATCACATTAAGATCTTAGTTTATGTATGCTCCACTTAGCATGAACATTTCAATGAACAATCTTCAACATCTCCTAACAATAAAACTGACTCAGGAAAACTTACTTGGGATCCAACGTTTTCATGCCTAGAGGCCCCATGAGGACTGATCCAGCAGTTTCCAGGGCTATCCAGGCCTTCTCTGGAGTAAATAACTCTGGACACTGAAAGGTAACATCAGTAAACCTCGTAAGTCATTAAATAATTCCTTTCTCCTCCAACTTGTTGGAATCTTTGAGTCCCTACACCAAAGGAATCATCATCATTTTCCTTTTGTGCCTTATGGAGCATGGAGCCACCACTGCAGCAGGTCCACCCTTTGCAGGAAGCCTGCAACAAGCATTTCCATGCTCTTGTCACAGTGGTTTCTGTTGCAATGTGTTTTTCATTATGAAGTTGCCAGCTCAATGCGCGGCATCATATTAATTACCTTGTATGACATGCTTGTGGATGAAGTAGTCCTATTGTTTCTTTGGCTATTCAGAGACTCATGGGAACTACACAGGGCATTTTCTGCATTGATTCTCATAATCTTTGTTTCTTCTTATTATTTTCATCAGACCCAACTGCTGTGACTTCACTTCAAACATACTCATTTTGTCATGCATCTGGTTATGGTTGTTTACGAGACAGAAAAGCCAGGTCATCTGAAAAATCTAGATCTTTGAGCTCTTCTGTCAGATCAGTAAATTTATTGGCTAAATCTAGATCTTTGAGCTCTTCTGTCATGTCAGTAAATTCAATTTAGCTTTTGTGACAACACTGTTTTCATGATGAAATTAAATCTAGCCCTAACATACCCCACCTTGGAGATGAAAAACCTGTGCAAAAAATCCAAAAAACCTGTACAAAAATCCGGAAACCTGTACAAAAATCCCAAAAACCTGCAGCCTACAAAAAATATTTAACAAAAAAAAAGAACCATACAAAGAAGCAAGATCCATACATCAACTCTTTTGTTCTTTGAGAAATCACAAGAGCATTTTTTTACACAGGCAAATAGCGTAAGTTATTGTTTACTGCAGTTTCCTTGTTTGTACATTTGGTACAATTCTTCACGTTGGACAGACGGAGCATTACAACAGGAGGTGGTCTAATCATCATAAGGGTTCCCCCTGTCGGCCAAGTATTTAGGCCCTTTAATAATCTCCACTATGACTTTTTTTTCTCCAAGGGCGATATAAACTGTTAAGTCCTTTTTCGCGTGGGAGTTAAGTGTGTGAGATTCTCACATGCCAGTCTAGTCTTAATAGACACACATGTGAGCACATCCGAAATAAATGTATATTTTAAATATTTGTGCGTACGTTTCTGCATCAATGTTGGACGCAGATGACGCGCTTTGCTGCGTCAATTTGTTGCCATACAAATCAAACTCTTGAGGCATTGTAATATTTTAGTCGTCAATGATAGACATATTTCGGTGTTCTTACTCTGATGTGAAGAGAAGACACATACATGTTAACATGATTATGAACTGAAAGACAATGAAGTTTATTCCTGCCGAATCTATAATGACTGGCGTTATCAATCAAAGGTCATCTCAATGTTTATCTTAACGATGTTTGATGCCCACCACATGATCGTTGTATGAAATGTTCCTGCCTTGCTATTATATTGATGCCACTTTGCATATCCATGATGTCATTCTATTTAATCACGAATAAACTGTCTCCTCATTGAAGTCTACAATGGATCCAGTCTCCACTACTTACTCGTTGGTCAACCTTAGGACCCAACTGTCATAGTTGATGTTTATATTGCCACCTTTGGCCCATCCAAATGGTCCACGTTATTCGCGTTATCAGCAAATAAATCGGCTAGGGACTATAAGCCCGATAATACCACAACCATACAACAAAAGTAGTAACAAGATAATAGAGGACGTGGTAACACCTACTTTTGATCTGTCAATATTATTAGGCCTGTCTTTCCCTAGATTCACTTTTGTCACTAAATCAGGCCCATATTCGATACCTACATTTGATTCAACCGTATTTTGGCCCAAACCAGACTTTCTACTTCTATAGCTGGCATTGAAATAAAATAAAAGTAAGTATTTTCGCTACTAAGTTTAAGAGGGACATGCTCCATTTTACTTTAGCAATGTAGTTGTGCACGACCAACTTCCCAGGTCTGCCACATTTGGATTCCTTGCTAGGCTTGAATTCTGATCTCCCACATGACAAGCGAGCATGTTAACCACTTCATTAACAAGGAGCATTGTGGAGATGTGCTTTAATTCATCTAAGAAAATGATTTACAATAAAAGAAACTAACACATTCAAAAACAAATGAAAAACTTACTGCCATCATAGCCACAGGAAAATTACACCTCAGCTGGTAATCTGCCCAAAACTGTGTTGCTAGGTGACTATCCTTGTAGATGCCTCTCCTGGCAATCAGTTCAGGTTTGGGTTCATTCTCTGGGTCTGGTTTGTCAGAAATGTAAAAGTGTTTCTCAAAATTGGCTTTGATGATATTATACCACTCGCTGAAAGTGACTTTCTTTCTCTTGCCTGTGGAAACACACACAAAATATTTTCTATCAGCTGTGGGTCCAGCAAATATTAAGTCGAGGAAGTTGATAGGAACTGCTGTAAGATGTGGAATACAATGGATGGGTGTGAAAAAAAATCGAAAAAAGGTGATTTGTCTTACGAGGACAAAAGACAAAGAATCTTTATCTTTTGTCCTCGTAAGACAGACCACCATTCTTCGATTTTTTTCACACCCTTCCATTGGTCCAGCAAGAAACATGACCAACGTAACAATATTTTATAGCCTACCGCTAGTACATATATTACTCTTCTTATTAGCTATTGACTAACATCAACCAACGGAAACAAAATTCAGTGGACTCTGACAAAATAGCTTGACAATCTAGATTTTGCAGATGACCCTTCTCTTGTGCCCCATGACCATAACAAGATGAATAAATAAATATTTATTTACCATAACAAGATGGATGACTAAATGAGAATACCTGATTTATATTTCTTTTAATTCTGTCATCTGCTAAATTGTGGCTTTTAAAATAGTCAAAGGAAAAAATTGCATACAAACCTTCCACCAGACTTTCTACTCCATCAAATGGGTACAACCCTTCACTGTTTAACTGTGACAACCACTTGACAACACCAGCACACATACCAACTAGCTCTACTGCTGAGCCATCTCTGTAAAAGTCATCATCATATCATCTTTTAAAAAAATACCAAAATCGCTTATATATTTCAGCTGTGCAGTATTAGGCTACTCTTATCCATGTAATAAAAGATGACTCAGGAGGGTTGAGTATGGGGCAGGCTCCACATCCTTTAGATTGGTTAAGCTACAAAAATCTTCAAAAATAACAAACAAATCTATCTGGCGATGGATAGGTCACACACACTAAAAATTTCAGACCTAAGGGTCTTTTATATTTGGACATGCGCCCTAATATAACCGACTAGGTTTTGCCAAAACGAGGCAAAAGTTTTACATAAGGTCACATCATCATCATGTGACGTATTCTTTCCAGAACATTGTCTCCATTACAGCTGCTCTGAACGCATCACGATTCTGGGCAAGTCGACCTGCATCAGCCAAAGACAAGTTCAGACTCTCTGTGATGTCCTGGGTCCACCGTCGTCTAGGTCGACCCCTTCCCCTTTTTCCAGGGACCATGCCTTCCATCACTAATTTTTCCAGACTATTATGTCTTTTTATATGACCAAAAAATTTCAGCTTCCTTATTGGTATTTAGGAGCCAATGTTCCTGTACGTTTAGTGAGTACAGTACTTCTCAGTTGGTCTTTTTTTCTGTCCAGGGTATTCTCAACATCCTTCTGTAGCATTTCATTTCGAATGATGTAACCTTTTTTGCAACTGTTTTATTGAGTGTCCAAGTCTCGCAGCTGTATGCAGGGTTCATAGCAAATTTCTTCAAGCATTTTCCAGGCTTTTTCCAGGTCCAGCACGTGATTTTCAAAGATGGGAAACTCGAATATTTTCCTCATCTATAATTTTCTCAGATATAATTATCACTTTGCTGACCAGCAATCCGGAGCATTACCCGCACTTTGCTGACCAGCAATCCGGAGCATTACCGTCTCCCATTACCAAGGTTGTTTGCAGATTTCTTTAAAAAGAACTTTTTTTTTTTGAAAATTCATAAAAGATTGAAAAACAGACATCTTTTCCCAGTTTTTAGCGAATTTGTTAAACGTCAGCACAATAAAATGTTAGTGACATGGATGGCAATGAATAAAATAAGCGTGATTGACGTATTGATTTAACGATTAACCACATATATCAACATAAAAGGCTAATAAAATTGTGAATAAAATGCAAAAAAAAAAACTATTTTTCGTGTTTGTCTTTTTTGAATGTATTCTGCGTCTGTGGCATAACAATGTGTGTTTGTAAATGTTTGAGTAGTTACGTACCTCTAGTTGGAGTCTGAGCTGCTTTTTTCATTAACTGGGGTTGAAGTTGTAGCTGTAGGCCTCTGCAAGAGTCTTTGTCTGGATCGTTGATAATCCTTGACTGTGTGGTATAACTTGAAGCAGGGTATCATGTCGGCATGCCTTATCTTCTGTCGTACAAAACACAGGATGATTTGTCTTTTTCAATTTGAGTTGTTTTTTCTTCAGGGCTACAGTGAACTTTGTGCAGCCCACAGCTTCCAACATTCAGTAGTTCTGTGCCATAGTTCTGGTTCAGTAGCACATTAATAGTGTCATGAAAAGACCAATTTACATTAGGCCCATCCATGGACAGTTGGAGCAAATGTCCTAAATTTAACGATGAGCATGCATCATCAAATGCAGTCTGCATATCAAGAGCTCTAGCATGTCCAAGAAACTTTGATGTTAGATAATGTGTTTTTATCCCATTCACATCCCAGAAACGAACATGGAAATCCATTTGCTTTCGCTGCATTGATTTGTTCATGCTTTCATCAAACAGAACAATGTAACTGTTCTTGCTAAGCTGGCTCTCAAGAAGTGAGGTGAAATATGGAGCCAGTCCAAAAGAGGCCAGGTAGAAAGTTTTCCTTTCAGATAGACCAAACTGTCTGGCAATAGAACTATCAGGAAACATTTTCTGAAAAATGTTATTAATTCCTGTATTTGAATTAAAACTATGGTGACTTTTCACTGAAAAAAGAGTCCAAATAATCTCAGCTCTGAGAGTTTCTTCCTTGGTCACAAATGATGTCACATCTGTAGGTCTCCTAGTAGTGTTAGACGTTTTTGACGTGTCCGAGGGAGTAGTGTTAGATGGTTTTGATATTTCTGAGGGAAAAACTGCTCCTTGGGGTTGTTCTTTTCTGATTAAAAAAAAAAAAAAAAAAAAAAAAAAGGAACACACAAATAACTTATGAGTAGGCCTAAGCTATGTATATTTACCAAGTCAAAGTTCTAAATGCATGAATAATAAAGTCAAACAATATTTAACCAGAACAAGAAAAGTTAATATATAGTAATTGGGAGGGTGAAGGTATGATGATATTCTTATAGGATATGTGAAAATCAATTAAATATCTAACTGGAAACAGCATGCCTTTACACCAATCTTTACTATCTTTGTTTGGTGTTTTTGTTGGGTTTTGTTTTGTTTTATCTCATTTGTTTGTTTAGATATTTTTTTAAATTTTATTTAATTTTACTTATTTACCTATTTATTTTTAAAATAACAAAGGCCTATAGGCCTACTATGCACAAAATTGGTGGGCTAATTTTCATGCATCCTAATTAGGCCTACAGTGATTTAACAGAAGTGATGGCACTTTCATGAATCAGCGGTTATTCATGTTATCTGGAATTGAAAACATGTAGGCCTATCCTAATTATAGGCCCCTAACCCTTCAGAAGTTGAACGAGATATGTCTCTTTAGGCTGTCATAAAAAAAAAAAAAGCATTCAAAATATATTTATTTCCAAAAAATGAACAGTGGGACATGGGTCTGATAACAGGGTATAGGATATGGAATCGCCATCAATTTCTATTCCTGACAATCTTAAACTGTGTCAAAGATGTTCCCGTAAACAGTTGTAAACTAATAAATTTCATTCAAACACTATAGGCCTACCGGTAATTTTGGCCATGGTTAAAAAATAAAACTGCAGCCTAAATATATTGTAAATTAAAGACGCAAATACAGTAGGCCTATCTTTAAATCGGACTTATTTAAATAAACCTATGTTTTATAAATGAGATAAATAAATTTATTACTTACCTCAGTTGAAATGAACGATTTAATACAACTTGAATGTGCAGAGACAAGTTGTTGGTGTTTTTTTCCAGTAACATGCGACTTTACTGCACTTTCTCCCATGCTGGTCAAACATATTTCTTTTTTACACATGGTGCAACTTGCGTAATTTGCAGTTTTTCCAGGTGCTATCCATGTTTTATAACTTGGCATTTCTAGCCATTTATGCTGAAAGTTACAACTAGGCATGTTTTTAAATAATAAATTGAAGAGTGAAGGATGCTGTCAAAATCTCGACTTTAAAAGGTGGCGATGTTTGATTCGAATGAACAGACGCTAGCGCTAAATATAGATTTGTGCGTTCACATCATAAACGCAAACCTCCGAAAACGCAAACTCCCGAAAACGTCTGGAAATGGATTTAGCGCACAAAGGGAAGTAAAAATTCTTCGGTAACTGAAGTTTAACGAAAAATACCACCAATAACTGAAAAGTGGACGAAAAGCGTACGACTTTCGATTTGTATTTTTTTTCAAGGTCCGATGCGGGAAATTTAAGGCTTGTAGCCATTTTTCCAGGCTTTTCAAGGCCTGGATTTTTTTTTTTCATTTTCCAGGTTTTTCAAGGTCGCTACGAACCCTGTGTATGTTGTTACTGGGAATATACATGCTCTGATCAGTTGTAACTTTGTTTCTTTGCTTGTGCATTGCCATAGGTTTTTCATCTATTAGTTTATGTGAAGCAATTGCAAGTCTTCTTTTAATTTCTACCGCACAGTCGCCAGAGCTGTTGATGATTGATCCTAAGTATTCGAATTCATTTAACACTTTCCAGTTCTTCATTATCAATTTCAATTTCTGGTTTGGTCTTTACTTTGTCTGTTGTCAATAACTTGGTCTTCTTGGTGTTTAGATATAGATTCTGGGCCTCGCTGTTTTTTGGTGGACAGAATTAATTGTTCAAGTCCTTCTGGGTTGGTCGATAGGAGGACTGTGTCGTCAGCATATCTGATTTCAGGGATCTGGTACCCGCCGATGTTAAATGAGTCAAACTCTGTGTGTTCTTGGTCATCTCTTACGTTCCTCATGATATTCTCGGCCTAAATGTTAAACAGGTAAGGGGAAAGGGTACAGCCTTGTCTTACTCCTTTCTGTACTTCAAACCATTCTGATGTTTCTCCCTCTATTCTTACGGTTGCCTGTTGTTCTTGGTAAGGTCACACACTGCGGAAATCTACTTTTAGCATTACAAGACTGTCCTTGTTCCGGAATCCCCAGGGCAAGAGAGGTAGAGGGAGATCAACAAAGACGTGTTGAAGACAAGAAATAAAACGGATGAGGAAGACATGGAAAGATCTGGAACTAACGCCATAGCACAGGAGGAATAGCACAAGTTTTTATTAAGGCTTATGCTCCTTGGGGAGCTGAAGGCATCTCCAAACTATATTCAATTTGTGTATGAATCATCCTGTAAAACAAGGAACTCTTCTTTTGTTCTGTCATTTTTTTTGGCCAGTTTTGGTCTTCAAATCCTGGCTCCTATGGCACACAAAAAAAGCTGTCAGTCACACCAGGAAAATTCTCGAGTAACTTCAGAGCAGAGGTAGAGGCCTTAAAAACTGAAACAGAAGTCCCGAAGACAGAAGAAAGCTCAGAGAGCAAGTAGCTCTCTTCAAAGTTGCGCTGTCAGTTATTGCAATACTGATGAGTCAGAATAATGCCGACCTGGATGACCGAAGAGTAACACTCCACAAACTGTCAGCAATTCAAAAAAGCTGTGATACAGTGGATCTCATCTCACTGCAACATCCCTGGAAATGAAGAGGCTGACAGATTGGCAAAGGAAGGTGGAAAGCTAACTGTTACGTGCAGTCTTTGATATCTTACAATATAATACATTTGTATGCTTGTTATGTTCGCAAATATTTTGTAAACAAAATAGATACTTTTTAGTGCTTAAGGAAAAGTCATTATTGAGTTACTTCCCTTGAAAGGAGTGTCGTCACTTTCAATCGAACTCCGCGGATGAATCCAGTTTTACTGCGATTTATTCTTTGTTTGGGTAGAAATAGGTTGTTCTTGCTTCAGTGTATCTATGGCCTGAATTTATGTGTATTGTTTGTCTGGGTAGGACGAGTCTGTCTTATATCTGTATATCTTTACATATCTAAGTCAAACTATATGGTCTTTTGTCGTTAGAAAGGTCAAAGGGCTGTTCGGCGGATGTGTCGCTAGAGAGGTGTGATTTGGCTTCGCCCTGATGGGGCTGTGATTTTTGTGTAGCGGCTTGTCGCCGGAAAAAGTGATCTCAGTATTTGTGGGGAAAGTGATAGTCGTCTAGACCTATCGTGTATGCTTTACCCCAGTGTTTATTCTTATTGCCAAGGAATGGCAGAATCATATTTCTGATACCAAGGTAACAAAAGATACTTCTTATGAACTCTGGCTAAGCCACCGTTTCTCGATAGACACGATTTGTACGTCTGAGGAAATATTTATCTAGATGAAAACGACATTCATTCCTAGCAGCACTATATCTTGTATGATGAAGTCAATTGTATCATAATAGAATGTACAGAGCAATGAGAACATTTAATGAATGACTAACTTTAATGCAGATTCATTATCTGTATCCAAACGTGAGTGACAGCTCACGAGAGAAGCCATCTTGTATCCAAATATTTTGTGACTTTCAAGAAGAGAAAGGGATGCCCGTATTATCGCTTGATGAGTCCAGAGATCACTGCTACACATGAGAACCCATTACTAGCGGTTCAATATGATTATATGGAAAATATGTGCTGAACATTATTGTAAGGAATCTTCGCTAGATGAGGTTAGGTCTAGAAGCCATCTTGACTGTTGTTTATAATCTGACGTGCTTTGTCAGTAAACTCAGATGATATATATATATGGGCAATACTGAGTGCTTGTCTACTGACAATCCATTATGCTATTATTCTACATGAGTGCCCATGTATCATTGCAAGACCATTTATCCACTGTACCATGATGTATTACGCCAACCTGTGATTTGTCACTATTCGTGCTGTCGAGTGTGTACGTCCAATTAAACTGTAGCAAAGGTACACAGTCGTTGCTGACCTTTGTCTTCCAGCACACACCCATCATTAACACCACTGATTGCTGGGATTGTAGCACTGGTTTGTGTACACTACAGTGGAGCAAACAACACCGATCTTTTACAGTGACCCGAAATATCTTTACAGCGGTGGCCACTATACCCATTACAAGAGGTTGTAATCAGAACACCATAGGGAGTTTATCAACTGGTGGACCAGCTTTCTGGGTTTGACCTCGCAGAAGTTAAGAAGTCAACAGACTACCGATACCAGACTGTTTCCTGTGGCTGATACGACACACTTGCAGTATTAGTTTGCTCTTTGTCAACACTTCGTCACGTGACCTGTCAAGTGAATGCAGTATGTAGGTCAGCGTTGTTGACATTTTTACATTAGACATTACAGAGTTTCACAGAACAGTTGGATCAATTCTTGTCAATATTAACAGGAAGACAGTATTATTGAACTAAGAAGTCCTATTTTCATCGATGGATCTTCTTGTTTTCTATATATGAACTTTAATATTTAAGGCCAGAATTTGTAATTCAATAAAGTGGCAGTTTATTTATTTTCATAAGAATAACTTTGCCATTACTGTAAAACTGAGCCTATTTTGCAACACATACTATCATACACATAATTTATATATTTATGTTTACATGTTATTTGTTTGTATAGTATATTAGTTTATATGTCAGCGGGTTGTGTTTAGGTTGGGCGGTGTCCTCACAACAGAATATCCCACGTGATAGAGGGTCCGTTGTGGGCGTTTTCTTTAGGTGCAATTTCCTTAATTGGAAATTTGCTTGCAACAACCAGTTGCTATTTGTGTTAGCTGTGAAGACTGTAATTATTGTTATTTTTGTAATATTTCTTTGTTCTTTAGTTTTGTTTTGATTTGTTGGTAATTTGTTGGTCTACCCTTTTCTATCTTTCAGTTCTATTCACAATTTATATTCATATACTGTGACGTCATTTGTGTTGTTATTCCTTGCTGATTCAGTGATTATTTTCATTAATTTCCCTATTTGATTTATTTGATTTCTGCAAACGTTTTCGTATTGTCAGTCTTGTTTGTACTTAATGTATTCTGTTGGTTGACATATGTTTTATATAGGTATATTTCATAAGACACTACTACCTGTGCACTGCACTTGGATTATGGTAAAAACCAGTACTTGATTATTATTACTGTTATACAAGACCTTATTAAGGCTTGTGACCCACAGATATTGGGATAGTGTACTGATTAATCAAGTCATTAAGAACTTGTGGTATTATTATTGTTTCAATTGAGTAATATCTTTGTCAGACATAATGTCAGACATTAGTGATATGATGGATCATTTTCTTCGAGAGTCAAGAAGATTACGTTTATTTGGTGATGATTGTGAGCATTATGCCACAGAACATTTTCTACTCCAGATGAGTAAAGATTTAAAAGGATTTGCCCTGTGTAATTTTGGTTACGCTTATTCACAGGAGAAAGCTTTGAGGCTTTCTAAAGTACTATCAACACTTTTCTATGATGATGGAAAACCAACTACTCAGAACAGTGTTGAGTTGCAGACTCTGAAAAAAACGATAAATGAGCTTCAAAGTGATAAGAAAGCTCTTACTGATAAGTTATCAGAAATGAATGATGAAAATGCTACATTGAAGAGTAAAGTGACGGAATTGATTGCGGATAATAGGAAATTTGGTGAATTCTCTCTTAGACAGAAAAAAGAGTTAGAAGATGAAGTTACCTCATTAAGACAATTAATACAAAATAAACTTGACAGAGAGAGAAATGAGTTGGTTAATAATGAGGTGACCTCATTAATGAACATAGATATTGGAGAAGAGAGTAACGATGATTGCAATACACATGTGGCTCAAATTCAGAGCCTGGAATCTGAGGTAACTCTTTTGAAAGAAAAGATTACTAAGCAAATCACTATGGAGCAGAACATGAAAGTTCTGGATAAAAGAGTAGCAGAGCTTGATTGGGGTAATCAAGAACTCAGAAAGGTTCTGTGTCAACAGGAGAAAGTGACTGAGGAAAAACAAAACAATATTGGAAAATTACTTATGGAGAAAAAGGAGCTGCAAGATGAGATGAGTTCAATGAATAACAATCTTCTTGATAAAGAACAAGCTCTTGTTAGTGAGCTAGAACAGGTTAAAATGGACAATGAGAAATCAAAGGTTGAGTTGATGAAAAATAATGATACATTTGAAACTCTGATTCGAAATTTGAAATTAGAGAATGAGAAGTTGAAGTCAGAGTTAGTGGAAATGAAGAAACAGGAATTAGAAGCTGAAGAAAGGAAGCAAATATGAACTTGCATGAGGAGAAGATGTCGTCTATGGAACAGAAAGAAATAAAGGTAGTGAATGAGAAGGATATGGTTGTTTCTGAAAAGATTGATGAACTTAGTCATCATAGTGCTATAGAAGCACTGAAACTTGAACTTGTTCAAGAGAAAGCTAAGGTTTTAGAAACCACATCTCAGAAGGAAAAGTTGAGTAACGATCTTAAAGATAGTATTTCTAGAGAGAAAACTCTAGTATCTCAGTTACATGTTACAAAGTTAGATTATAACTGGGAAGTTAGAACCAACGAGAAAATGCATAAAGCCCTTGCTAAGCAAAAAGCTATCTCGGAGGTAGAAATTGCAAAACTTCGCAACAGAATTGATGGGTTATTGGATATTGTGTTGAACAATAAAATGTTATCTACTACCAAGGTGGATAGATTTAAACATAAACATGATGGTCAACATGTTGCTAATGCAAAGAGTCAGCCCCATGCACTCAATGCAAGCAAATCCTTTCGTGGAAAATATGGTTTCCCACGAAATAACGATACTGCCTCTAATGGGGAGTTGGCGTGAGGCCAACAAAAGTAAATTAGGTTTGGATCACGGTGAGGACTTGGATAAAGGTCATGACAAGATTCCTCATGAAAACCGTGCATCAACTTTTCGAAGTTCTGATAGAGTGGTAAAAGAGAACAAAACTACTAGTATGCATCGTACTCAGCCCAAGCAGTACGATCCATCTGTTAAGCACATTGCCACAGGCAAAAATAACAACAATTGTGCTAGAAAAGATAGACGTAGTTATGAACAGCGCCAAGGGCGTTCATCACGTGTTAATCTTCCTTTTTCACGTAATGGTTCTTTTTCAAAGAACTGGAAGAAATTTGATGATGCTCAATTTTTTGGTCCCAGTAACAATAAGAACTTCAATAGAGGTTACCAATCTCATAATAATTATTTTTGTGGACAACAAAGTCCTACTGATCATAAGGGTATTAACACAACTTTTCATAACTATGGTAAATGGAGTGTAAACAGGAGCAATGGTCTCAACAGAGATCATAATTTTGATAGATCTCGTTATGACGGTAGATCTCAACATGAGTCCAAGATTTCCTGATACACTTCCAGACTTATGTCTGTCCTTTGTATTATATAATGATTGTATCACTACTTAGCGGTTCATTGATGTTTATTCACCGCTGTGCTTTGATGATTTTTCTTCATAAATCATAAATTTAAGATATCTAATACGAAATTATGGTATGAAATTTTTTAGGCATTGTGTAATTGCCAGAATTGTATTATACTTTGATGACACCTTCCTGGAAAAATTTACTTGTAGAGAAATAATTTCTCTCAGTTTATGAGATACATTCTCACCAGTCGCTCCATAAGTCGACTTAGCCTCATATTAGGCGTTATATTTATTCCTGATATTTTCATCTGCGCATTATTCATGCGTTGTGAGCCTATTGTACGTTGCTCCTAGATGTATTTCAAAAAAAAAAAAAAGTTCCATTTTTTTTTTCCCCCGGGAGGTGTGGTAAGACTGTTACGTGCAGTCTTTGATATCTTACAATATAATACATTTGTATGCTTGTTATGTTCGCAAATATTTTGTAAACAAAATAGATACTTTTTAGTGCTTAAGGAAAAGTCATTATTGAGTTACTTCCCTTGAAAGGAGTGTCATCACTTTCAATCGAACTCCGCGGATGAATCCAGTTTTACTGCGATTTATTCTTTGTTTGGGTAGAAATAGGTTGTTCTTGCTTCAGTGTATCTATGGCCTGAATTTATGTGTATTGTTTGTCTGGGTAGGACGAGTCTGTCTTATATCTGTATATCTTTACATATCTAAGTCGAACTATATGGTCTTTTGTCGTTAGAAAGGTCAAAGGGCTGTTCGGCGGATGTGTCGCTAGAGAGGTGTGATTTGGCTTCGCCCTGATGGGGCTGTGATTTTTGTGTAGCGGCTTGTCGCCGGAAAAAGTGATCTCAGTATTTGTGGGGAAAGTGATAGTCGTCTAGACCTATCGTGTATGCTTTACCCCAGTGTTTATTCTTATTGCCAAGGAATGGCAGAATCATATTTCTGATACCAAGGTAACAAAAGATACTTCTTATGAACTCTGGCTAAGCCACCGTTTCTCGATAGACACGATTTGTACGTCTGAGGAAATATTTATCTAGATGAAAACGACATTCATTCCTAGCAGCACTATATCTTGTATGATGAAGTCAATTGTATCATAATAGAATGTACAGAGCAATGAGAACATTTAATGAATGACTAACTTTAATGCAGATTCATTATCTGTATCCAAACGTGAGTGACAGCTCACGAGAGAAGCCATCTTGTATCCAAATATTTTGTGACTTTCAAGAAGAGAAAGGGATGCCCGTATTATCGCTTGATGAGTCCAGAGATCACTGCTACACATGAGAACCCATTACTAGCGGTTCAATATGATTATATGGAAAATATGTGCTGAACATTATTGTAAGGAATCTTTGCTAGACGAGGTTAGGTCTAGAAGCCATCTTGACTGTTGTTTATAATCTGACGTGCTTTGTCAGTAAACTCAGATGATATATATATATGGGCAATACTGAGTGCTTGTCTACTGACAATCCATTATGCTATTATTGCAAGACCATTTATCCACTGTACCATGATGTATTATGCCAACCTGTGATTTGTCACTATTCGTGCTGTCGAGTGTGTACGTCCAATTAAACTGTAGCAAAGGTACACAGTCGTTGGTGTCGATGACTTCCAGCCATACATGAGTGTGAGAAAAAGACCATTTGTCAACACCACGAACTCTTCTTATCATTCGCATATTAGACTCTCAATCTATGTCTACACATCACTGCGTAGGTCGAGTTGACATCCCATACTCAAACCACAAGCAACACAACAACACAGCATGTAGCTCTGGTGATATTCTAGTGAGCTTATATTTATCAACTGATGAGAACAGAGTTATCAAAAAGAGACTTTATCACTATCTCAACTTGGCACAAGCATAACTTATGAAGAGGCCAAGAGTTTTATCAAGAGCTGACACAGAAACAAATGGGAAGCAGAGCATCCAGGCTACTAAAAAAAATGATGCATGTTACCAGCTCAGCAGAAGTGAATAAGTGGTAATTGTCAAACTTCGCACAGGCCACAAAAGATTTGGATACTATCTATTCAACAAGCTAAAGATAGGAACTACTGATGGGTGTAATTGTGGTACCGATAAAATGACTGCTTAACATCTACTTCAAAGGTGTCCAACATATGAGGAACAGAGAAAGTGCATATGGCCATCACCAGTACCATTTCTGGAAAAAACTCAACAGAGATACCAACAACCTCAAGCTGACCACTACTTTCTTTGAACATATTCAAGCTGACGTCTGAAAGTGAACCAAAAAGATGAAGAAGAAATCCTGGCTCCTCAAGATGAAACCAGGTGACCACAAAAAACCCTGGGTAGGTTCCTCTGAAGCTTGAGCTCAATGTTCTCTCTGCCTAGTGGGAGTCTTCAGTCAGAACTTCCATGCTTGATCTATTCAAAAAATTAAAATTTGGACACATGGACATGTACCCATGTGATAAACAAAAGCAAACAAGGACATATCCTCCAGGAATTCAAGCTTTATGAGAGAAACAGACTTACTTACTTACTTAGTCGTTCCCCTTCTACCGTGAGGTGTAGAGGTATGAGAAGGAAGACAAAGTAAAACATGGCCTGATATCATACTACCGTGGACAGGAAACATTGTAAAGAAAGTTATAGAAAAGCTTTAAAAGAAAATTAATAAATAAAAAGTGGCTTTGGTAATCAATATCCTGAGAGGAAAAGTCATGACATTATAAAAATAAAATAAATGTTATCATAAATAAGAAAATATTGCACACTTCAGCATTTCCTCACCTGGGAGTAGCTGGTTTTCCTTTGTTTCCTGCTTTAGCAGAGCTTCCCATCTTGTCCATCCATGTCCCACAATTCCATTCATTTCCCCCAAATACAAACCCTGTATCCCAGCGTACACCAATTTCCAAATTGAAACCTGGCACATGAAAATTGTAACAAATAATTTCAAGATGATGAAATAATCAAGTTTATTTATCTCCAGTTACAAACTCTGGTTCTTCATCATTACTTTTTCTAGATAAAATCCTCAACTGCAAGCAAAGATGAAGTAAAATACAAGTGATAGTTTTATTTTTTTCTTGTTCATTTATTTTCAATAGTTTTCACATACGAAAAGTCTCTCTTTTTGGTTGAGAATATTTGTAAGTAGGTAGGTGGAAGAGGTAAGGGGGAGAAGGTGGAAGAGGTAAGGGGGAGAGAAAGAAAAGAAGAGACAGAGAGTGAGAGAAAAGACCTATGCCCAACCTCCCTTAGTCACCTTCTATGAGACGTCTAGAAGAGAACAGTGTTGCTATTTTCTGGTCCCTTTTCAGGCCCCAAGTTGTTGTTTAACTACGACTGTTAAGCATGTTGCTCTTCAGCAACTAATGCCAAGCTAATTTCCTATGGATTATCTACATTGCAGACCTAGGGTTTTCCTGTGGCCTTTCTGCCATTCCACAACTTATAGAGTTGGAGTCATAAGTTCCAGTTTATTTCCTGGGTATTCTATCCTGGCTCAGCATGCACTTAAAGAATCCTCAGATTTGGTTTTAGGTAGCAGGGGGAAAGAGCTGGAGGGAGAGAGCATACTGTACTTTCCTGGCTATCTAGGGGGCTCTCCAAACATGCAGGGCTAAAATACTGTGCTCTGGATCTGGGCTCTTCCAAAGAATTGTCAGGTCCTGCTCTGAGCACTTTCCAGCTCATTCACCTGTCAGCTATCCATTGCAGGATCCTCCTGTAATGCAGTCGACCAGTTAAAAGCTGGAGTTAAGTTTGGGGCTTGAGTGATTCCTCCAAGCTTAGTGTGCAATGCTGGGTTCCCAGCATCTTGCACCACAGTAGGAAATTATGGTGTCGGGCCACTCTTGTGAGGCCAATCGATCCCTGAGCATTGGACAGGCAACTTAAGAACAGAGGTTGACTGTTTCCAGAATGCAATCACGTGGAAGTGTTCCAGGGCCTTAGTTAACCAACCCTGGAATACATGCAGAGGCAACGTGAATTCCTTTGCATCTCCTGGACCTAACATAACAACATGGGTAATAGACAGACATATTAAGTTTTTTTGTTGGTTACCTTGATCGGTCATCTGGTCATCGATCTGGTAGCCAGCATTACGTTCTCTGTACTTGAGACCAAGGGCATGTTTCCTTAGGGCTTCTTGCATCACATCATAGAGAGGCTGGTCCTGTAAACAAAGCTTCTTTGTATTTATAATTTTTAAGATAAACAAAATAGCCCTTAATGAAGGAAAATATCAGTACAGACTTCTGCTTTGTCACTTCTGTTAGCTCCAGACAATAAGCATATATCTGTTACTACAGACAAAAAAGGATGCTTTTGTATTAACTCTTTTCCATATTTCTGATCTGTACACCAAAATCGCTCTGATGATGCTGTCAATATAATATAATTATGGTTCTCATAGTAAGTGGTGTTCTGAGTGTGTTGAAGATACAAAGTGAGTCTTGTTCAACCTATTTTTATGTCCTCTTCTGTCAAGCTAACTCAGGAACTGAAACATTCTAGGTTGCTTATGGGGTGAAGTATAAACACTTGCAAGATTTCATTTAAACTGCACACTTATACATACTGAGTTTGATGGTACTGTGCTATTCATTGCCATGGAAACAACAGCCATACTGGACTTTAAAATCTTGTTTCAATTCACTAAGGCTTTTTTATTTTTTGAGTAATGAACATTAAATTTAACTAAGCTCTTTATTATATTTCTGAACTTGAAAGACAGATCTATGTTATTTCCAGTATGTCCTCAGCCACAGGGCATTAAAGTTACTGGTTTAAAATAGTAGCAAATTTGATTGCATTTTACAAAATTCTTAGCAATAAATTGAAATTATGATAAGACACCAGAAAACTGTCTTGATAAAAGTTTTAATAAGCTAAAAAAAAGTTTCTGTGCCAAATATAAAGTTCACTGATGAACAGAGAAGCAAGTTATAAGAAAATCAGTAATACAGAATGAGGTTCTGATCCATGTAAGAGTTTTCGCCAAACTAAAAGTACTATTTCACAATGTAAAGTTAAAATACACCTTTTCAGATTATGTTCTGACAACTTGCTTTTGACATATTTAGATTCATAACCATCAATATCTCAACAAAAACATGCCAAGCCCATGTGTTTTTTAAAATAATATTTAGATTCAGGGGATCATAAATGATTAAAAAAAAAAAAACACTAATCCTAATTTTCACTATTACTATATTTTAAAAAATCTAAAATCATCTACCAATCTTCTCTTAAATTTTTCACTTCTCCCTGGATAATTCTGCTGCAAGTTATCACTTTGTTGTGTATACTATTTGTTGCCAGTGTGTTTTTACCTGGGCCTAGCTGCTCCTTCAGTCTGCCCACAGTTTTATTTTATTAAATGAAATGAGTGAAAACCAGCAGATTAATCTCTGAAATGCCCTGACTAATAAATAATATGGTGCACTTAACTGTGCCTATGACCCACCAGAAGGTTAAGCTTACTACATAAAATACTGCACATGCAGATATAAATAGCCAATAATGTATTAGCTCCCAAACTCTTTGGTCCTATGCCCACCACACCCCCTCCCTTTATTTTCAAATACTTCATGGCTGCCTTTCCCCAATCTCATTAAATAAAAATTCTACATTAACTCTTTCAGTCCCAAGCAGAAAAGTGGGTTTGGCCCAAACAAACGTTTTTGTTGTTGTTTGGAAATAATTTTTTTAAATGTTCATATGCATAAACGGGACCCCAAGATGCAGCAATAGTGAATGCAGTCAGCGACCCATAGCTGTACTGCTTGCATCAGGACCAGCGAACCAGAGCTGGTCAAGACCGCACTCCACCTCCACGTGGTGGTCCTGGAAACAGTCTGCAGCAGTGCAGTCTGGCTGAGCGAGTGTGGATCGCAATGGGAAGGCAAACCCGGGCCCTAAAAAATGCCGTGCTGAAGTCGGATGTGTCGACCGAAAGGTGCAGATATCACAGCTTAGGCGTAAACAGATACAACGCAACCACCATCCTTTTCAGGGCGAACGAAGAAGAAGAAGAAGAATATGCATAAACAAATTTGTTGTTGTATATGAAACTGAAGGTAAATGGATGTACTTTACTCTTGTGCTACAAGTATTAAAGCTTTCATTGAAAAATTATTAGTTATCCAAGGTAAAATGGATAGGAGCAAAAGATACGGAAGCCACTTAAATGGCTCCCGGGTCAAATGTGTCTAAACCCTGAGCCATTATAAAGTCGATTGGAACTTAAAGAGTTAAAGTGAAATTACATTTTGATACAAAAGTTGTTTTTTTTGCACCCAAACTGTGATTACAAATATTTAGTAAAACATATTGATACCAATATTTATACAAATTTACTAAAACTGACAAAAAAAAAAGGTTACAAATAAAAACTATCACAAAATAACAAAAGGAACACAAAAAATACATTTTTAAATGCAAGTGTACATGAATGTTAATATGAAATATGAACTAGAAGTTCCTTCCGCAGTTGAGAAATCCTAAGTATAAAAGACAAAGTAAAGAATGCAGATGCCAATGCCTATATTCCTACGGACAGATGAATGCAGTGAAACAAGAAACAAAGAGAACGCATGATGTAAAATCCTAAAATGTGGTTTCTGGCTTTTTTTCCCTGCTTTTAAAAAATGACGTCTTTTCATGCCTCCCCCCTTTAAATTCCCTTAGGCGCCACATGGGACAAGCCCTTCCTCCACTCACCAGTTTGGGAACCACTGAACTAAAGTAATGTTTCTTCTGATGGAAATAACCTGGTAAATAATGTGGAAAAAATAAATACACATATACGAGCAATTGCAGGCACTCATAGCTAATAAAAAAGTGGAAAACTAGACAACAGAAAAACAACTACTTGGGACTCGAACCCAGAACCATCCAAATGGTGATATGCCTTGCTATGGGAGTATATTACGACCAACTAGGCACCACAGTTAAAAGTGCTTCATGCTCTTTATTGAATTAAATAATATGAAAGAAGCGAGGAAAAGATTGTGAAGGTGGGTAAGAAAAACTGAGCAAACCAGCCAACAGGATCACAAGGCTGTCTTTGTCTTGGACTGCCCTAGGTAAATGAAATAGAGGGAGACTCAAAAACACATAGAGATGAGAAATGGAGTCAGAAAAAAGAAAACATGGAAGGAACTTGAACAGATGGCACAATGCAAGAGGGCTTGGCATGACCCTAAATAAAGACATGCTTCACAGGAAGGTGAAGGTTAAAGATGATGATAAATGTCTATTCTGATGGTAAATATAAGATACTAGAATCGTACTAAAATTCCCAGTCTCAGCTTACAATGCCAGGTTCTTGGAAGGGAGAGTCATCATCAGGGTACAATCGGGCAACAGGATCCTTCAGAATGTTGTGTCCATTTTTTACAATACTGCAGTAGTCACGGATGGCAATCAGCCAGTACCAAACAGCATCTCGGCAGTTGTATCTCGCACCCTTGCCCTCATTCAGCAGGTTAGGGATGAGACCATGTCTAAGTGTGCCAGCATAAGCAAGTATAATGTGTCTGTGGAAAGTCATGAGTTTTATTTTAAATAATCTTGGTCACGTGGTTTATCCAATCCTATTGTATGGTTCTGAAACATGCAGGACAAAAAAAAATAATAATACAACCAAGAAGCTACAGACTTTCATAAATGGATGCTTGCACAGCACAGAAGAACTGAAATCACTAATGTGGAACTGATGACAAGAATCAGAAAAGTTCCTCTGGAACAAAAGATGAGAAGATGCTGGAGATGGATAGGACACACAATGAGGAACCATGTTGATAGCAGCATTACCAGGCAGTCTGTGGTCTGAAATCCCCAGGGTAAAAGAAGCAGACACACAAAGAAGAGAACTGGAGACATACATGAAAATATGGATGACATGGAAAGATCTTGAGCTGATGACATGGAAAGATCTTGAGTTGATGACATGGAAAGATCTTGAGTTGATGACATGGAAAGATCTTGAGTTGATGATTTGGAAAGATCTTGAGTTGATGACATGGAAAGATCTTGAGTTGATGACATGCAACAGGAGGACTTGACATACATTCGTTGAAGGCCTAAAATCCTTGATAAACTGAAGGGTGATAATGAATGAATCTGGGTCATGTGGTTTCTCAGAAAGCTGAAGAAAATGCCATGGACTGCTAAGAAATCAGATAAGATGTACCAAAGGAGACTGGGGGCATGAGACATATATCTGCAAATATATGGAGGGGGCAAAGAAAATTTAAGGACATATTCCGAGTAGAGGAAAACTGGAAAGAAATAACTGGAAGAAGGGACAGAGGAGAACAGATAGAAAATATTAGATGCACTGACAGAGATGTTGGCATGGCAATCTCCAAAGATGCTTATAAGTGAGTTATTAGGAAAAATTATCATCTACACCATCTGGCATGCCACTAGACAGATACAATCTTAGTCTACATTTTAATCATTGTGAGAACAGTAATCTACCATTGAATCTTTATTCTAAGTTTCCCAGCCTTAAGGAACATTTTAGAAAGTCTATCTTTGCATTCCTTGTTTGATGATTTAGACCACCTGCTTAAGCCACTATGGCTAAAACCCCATTTGTTAGTCAGAGTGTTTTCGATCACTTCTTTTAGACAGTTTCTTGGGCAGTTCTAGCAGCACTGTTCAATTTCCACTTCCTTCTGATTTTTAGTGTGGGCTGAATGGTCTCAACTACTTCACACAGCATCACTGGTAATCTTGCCTTTCCTGTTTTGTATTCTCCCACAAGCTAAAAGGTAGTATAGACTTTGTTTTTTTTTTTGCAGTACAGTACTACATGTCTGCCATCAATGGTACCTATACCTTGTAGCGGTATGGCAGCTTGCGTACCCTGACAATCCCCAGAGCTATGCCAGTGGGAGTTTTACTCCTGGTAGGTTCAACCAAGCTGGACTGGTCTGTGTGGGTAGGGGTCAGACAAAAGCTGGTACCCTGGTCCTCCAGGTTGGGGGTTTTAGCACAGGGCTGACACCCCTGTCTGTGTAAAAAAAAAAACAATGAAGTTACGGAAACAATAATAAATGAACAAACTTTGCTGCGGGATGGACATTCGGAGTCTGTGGCTCGTATGACTGTCAGTGGTGAAAGCCGAAAGGAAGCCACTGACATGAAAACGGATGTCCTGACCGCAAAACAGGATACAAGAATATGTTTTTGGAATGTCAGGACAATGTACGAGACAGGTAAACTAAGACAGGTCACGGCAGAAATGAGAAACTATAGGTTACACATTCTAGGGATAAGCGAGAGCAGATGGACAGGGGCAGGAAAAGTTAAAACAGCAACAGGAGAAACAGTACTTTACTCTGGAAGAGAGGATGGACAACACAATGAAGGCGTAGCCATTATTCTACAGAAAGGAATAGAAAGGACATTACTGGAATGGAAACCCATCAACAACAGACTGATAAGATTAAGATTGAGAGGGAGATTCACCAACACTACAATAATACAATGCTACGCACCAACGAATGATAGCGATGAGGAGGTCAAGGATGAATTCTATCAACAACTGCAGAAAGAAATGGAAGACACACCTAGATATGATCTTGTTATAGTAATGGGAGACCTCAATGCGAAAGTTGGTACACACAATACATATAATGAAAGAACAATGGGGAAATGCGGCAGCGGAACAGCAAACGAAAATGGGGATAAACTAATAAGTTTCTGTAGCATTAATAACCTGGTCATTGGAGGAACACTCTTCCCTTACTTACTTACTTACTTAGTCGTTCCCCTTCTACCGTGAGGTGTAGAGGTTTGGAAGAGAGAGCGCCAGACTATTCTATCGGCTGTCTTCCTCCTGGCCTGGTTCCATTCTAGTCCTCGGTCCTTCAAAGATTGTCTAATGTTGTCCTCCCAGCGGACTCTGGGTCGTCCTCGGGGTCTGGATCCTTGGCTCTTTGTTTCCCATGCTTGTCGTGGTAGCCGATCTTCTCCCATTCTGCAGACATGGCCAAACCATCTTAGTTGGGACTGTTCTACTTGGGTCTGTAGGGGGTGGCATTTTAGGCCTTGACGTATCGTCTGGTTGCGTACCATGTCTCTTCTTGTTACTTCAACCACCTTCCTCAGATACCTCATTTCTGAGGTTTGGATCTGGCTTTTATGGGTTGTAGTCATTGCCCATGACTCGCATCCATATGTCAAGACTGGGACATAGGTGGAGCGGTATACAGCCATCTTCGTTTTCTTACCAACCTCTCTCTTGCTGAGGAATCCTCGATTTATGGCCTGAAAAAGTCTCCCAGCTGCTGCTTTTCGAGTGGCCAACTCTTCTTTGATGCCTCCCTTTCGGTCTATAATAGCTCCGAGGTATTTAAAGTGGTGGACCTGCTCCAGGACCTGTTCTCCCAGCTTAATCTGATGTCTTCTTTCTTCTCGTGATATCACCATGGATTTTGTTTTAGAGCTGCTTATGACCATCCCTCTCTTCTCCAGTTCTTCCTTCCAAACTTGCAGGTTGGATTGGAGATGTGCCTCTGATTTAGCAATCAGGGCAACATCATCAGCAAATGCCAGCTCTGAAATATAGACCTGTCTCATCTTCCAGTACCCCACTGAATACTTTCTTGTTCTCTCCTTACATGCCTTGATGACATCGTCCATAAGGAGTATGAAGAGGTAAGGTGATAGGATATCACCTTGTCTTACACCAGTGGTGGTCCTGAACTCTTCTGACTTATGGTTTGCTGTCCTCACATAATTTCTGCAAGACTTGTAGAAGCTCTGTATAGCATGAATCAGAGGTGCTGGAATATTCTTCCTTGCCAAACAGTCCCAAAGTTTAAACACTCTTCCCACATAAAGAAATTCAAAAATTAACATGGGAATCACCAAATGGTTGGGACAGACACCAGATAGACCACATCATGGTTAACAGTAGATGGAGACATGCATTACAAGATGTGAAGGTAAGAAGAGGTGCAGATGTGGGAAGTGATCACCATTTAGTAGTAGCAAAACTGAAAGTGAAACTAAGAAGGGCTGCACCAACTGTAACTACACAGAAAAGGTTTGACATCAGCAAATTGAAGGACTCCCTTACCAGAAAAGCTTTTGCGGCTGACATAAAGAAACGATATCAATTTGCCAAAAGTCAGGAAAAGACATTGACTTATGATATAGACCAGAATTTCAACACCATTTCAACAATATACAAAGAAAGCAGCAAATCATGCTTGGGATTCCAGGAAAGGAAGAAGCAAGACTGGATAACACCAGAAACTTTAAACACCATAACGATGAGAAAGGAAATGAAAAGAAAGAAAACAGAAGCGAAGTCCCCCAGGTTAAAGCAACTATATAGCGAACAGTACAGTCAGCTGGACAAGGAAGTTAAACGCCAAACCCGAGCCAACAAAAGGAATTTCCTAGATGATCTTGCAAGACAGGCAGAGGAGGCAGCACTGAGAAATGAACAAAGCACAGTATACAAAATAACTAAATTCATCAGCGGAAAACAAGGTGCAAACAATATTACATTAGTAAGAGATAAGCAAGGTAATCTCATCACGACAGCAGAGGGACAAGAAACAAGATGGGCAGAGCACTTCAGAGAAACTCTGAACAAGGAACCACCAAAGACACAGTTGAATGTTCCTGAAGCTGAAAACGATCTTGATGTGAATACAGACATTCCACGAAAAGAAGAAATCATCACAGCAATCAAAGGGTTAAAGAACGGCAAAGCTCCGGGCCATGATAACTTAAATGCAGAGCTATTTAAGACAGACCCTGAGCTAGCAGCAGAACTATTAGAACCACTATTTGCACAAGTCTGGAAAACGGGGACAACACCATCAGAGTGGAACAAAGGAATAATTGTCAAATTGCCCAAGAAGGGAGATCTTGCAGACTGCAATAATTGGAGAGGAATCACTCTTCTCTCAGTTCCCAGCAAAATACTAGGCAGGATAATATACAGAGAATTTCAAAAGCAGTAGACCACAAACTGAGGAAAGAACAAGCAGGATTTAGAAAGAACAGGAGATGTGAAGATCATATATTCACTCTCAGGAACATTATAGAGCAGTGCTCAGAATGGCAAAGACAGCTTTACATTAATTTCGTTGATTTTGAAAAGGCTTTTGACAGCATACATAGGGACAGTTTATGGAAAATACTGAGGGCTTATGGAATTCCAAGCTGCATAGTGTCAATCATAAAAAGCCTCTATGCAAACTTTACGTGCAGTGTTGGGCAGAGCAACCTAACCTTTGAGGTGAAGACAGGAGTACGACAGGGATGCCCCTTATCAACCACTCTATTTTTAACAGTCATAGACTGGGTGATGCGCCAGACAACAGAGGGCAGTCCAAGAGGAATAAGATGGACTACATTTTCTACATTGGAAGATCTGGAATATGCAGATGACATTGCACTGCTAGCACATTCACATCAACACATCCAGGAAAAAACGGACAGACTTAATAAGTTTAGCCAGCAGGTAGGCTTGAACATCAATTTAAAGAAGTCTGAGGTCATGACGCTCAATGTGAGCAACCCTGAGCCCATTTCAGTAAGGAATAAGCAATTGGTACAGACAGATACCTTCACATACCTAGGAAGCATAGTAACACCAGATGGCGGGGCAGGCAAAGACATCAACATCAGAATGAATAAGGCAAGAACAGCCTTCTTTAGCCTAAACAACATCTGGAAGTCCTCCCAATACAGCACAAGCACAAAATTAAGATTATATCAGAGCTGTGTGCTTTCTGTGCTTCTCTATGGTGCGGAATGCTGGAGAGTTACAGAGAAGGAAATGTCGAAATTGTCCTCTTTTCACACAACATGCCTAAGAAAAATTCACCGAATTTTTTGGCCGAATACCATCACTAACCAAGATCTGCTTACTCGTAGCAAGCAAGAGGACATGCACACCATCATAGCTGGCAGACGCTGGAACTGGGTTGGTCATGTCCTCAGAAGAGACCCCGATGCCATCACAAGAACAGCTATGCTTTGGACCCCTGAAGGAAAACGAAAGAGAGGCCGACCAAAAACAACCTGGCGGAGGACTGTGGTGGCTGAGATGCAAAGAATGAACCAGAGTTGGGGCACTGTACGAAGGATGGCCACCGACCGAGCAAAGTGGAATCAATTTGTTGTTGCCCTACAAGACGCCACTAGGCGTGATGGCCACTGACTGCTTTGACGGTCGGCGGCTAAGGATCAAAGAAGAAAGAAGAAGAAGTACTACATGTGGAAGACCTGGTGGCACTCCTAACCATTTCCTGTTTGATCTTTTATTCTGTAGCTTCCACCACCACCATCATTATTACCCTTCTGCTCCTCAAGGCCTGGAATAAATTCATGCCTACTCCTGTCATGTGACCACCGCTCAAGGTATTTCCATGGTCTTCTCTATCCCTTTCATTTCTGTCTCCAGTTCTCTTCTCCCTCTACCCTGGGCATTCCAGAACAAGGACTGCCATGTAACAAAGAATGAGACAACCAATCCTTTTATTTCTACATTACTGTTCTACAACTTATGAACAACTGCAGTATATCAATATAACAAAAATCAATCTGCTAAATCTTCCAGTGACTTGTCCTATTGGGATACTGATAATTAGGCCCTCAATAAAAATTTGTTTTCAGTGCATTGCAAATTTCCTATCTACTGGTAATCAAAATTAATTTGTTTATGCTTTTTTATTGATTGCATTCTTCCCATACAGATTGACTGAACTTCAGCTAACACTGATCACACAGACTGACCTGAACTTCAGTGAATACCGATCAGACAGACTGACCTGAACTTCAGTGAACACTGATCACACAGATTGACCTGAACTTCAGTGAACACTGATCACACACACTGACCTGAACTTCAGCGAACACTGATCACACAGATTCTCATACAGTAATATTTCTACAGATTTATAACTATGCCATCACCAAGACTGAAATGACAACATGTAAGAGAATGAGAGAAAAAATAAGTATGAGAGAGTAAAAATAAGAAAAGACAAGCTGTTGTGTTGTCATACCTGGCCTCTTCATGTCGCCCTGTGAGAATTAGTAAACCCCGGAGAGCAACAAAAGTGTCTCTGCCCCAGTTTCTCATGTAACCAGCTCCAAAGTGGGGAAACCCTGAGAATAGAAGTGCATCATGTCTAAAGAATATAGTCAAATAAATAACCTAGTATGTGCTACTAAATTAACGTATAAAAATCACTGCTTGCAGAAATGAACAAGTTTACCGCCACTTAATGGGTGGTGCTTACTTTTAAGTGTAAGTAAAACAAAAAAGATGACAGTATAGTATGTTAAAGATAAAGGAAGTTTTTTTCGATTTTTTTTCAAACCCATCCATATGTTAAAGATAAGAAGATAATCTGGAGGGGACAGGACATAACACAATTAGACTACATACACATAGGGTTGTGAGTGGCTGACTAAGTCTCTGATTAATCACTGGATATTAAAATGTATCCTCGATTAACGCTTAAGTACCACTTCTTACTAATTTCAAGACATAATTAAGACATTTAAAAACCACATTTTTTTTTTTGCAACTCGACTTTGCATCCTAACTTCATCCATCTTTTCTTGGGTTCTATAGTGTGGGTCATTTTCAGTTCTTTGAGTAAGCGGGTATAGATCAACTAATACTTAAATTTAAGACTCTCTGGCAGGTCTTTCCTGCTGGCATTGTTGTCACCTGTCATTACCTACCTCCCCCCCCCAGTATGTGCTACTAAATTAACGTATAAAAATCACTGCTTGCAGAAATGAACAAGTTTACCGCCACTTAATGGGTGGTGCTTACTTTTAAGTGTAAGTAAAACAAAAAAGATATGACAGTATAGTATGTTAAAGATAAAGGAAGTTTTTTCGATTTTTTTTCAAACCCATCCATATGTTAAAGATAAGAAGATAATCTGGAGGGGACAGGACATAACACAAGTAGACTACATACACATAGGGTTGTGAGTGGCTGACTAAGTCTCTGATTAATCACTGGATATTAAAATGTATCCTCGATTAACGCTTAAGTACCACTTCTTACTAATTTCAAGACATAATTAAGACATTTAAAAACCACATTTTTTTTTTTGCAACTCGACTTTGCATCCTAACTTCATCCATCTTTTCTTGGGTTCTATAGTGTGGGTCATTTTCAGTTCTTTGAGTAAGCGGGTATAGATCAACTAATACTTAAATTTAAGACTCTCTGGCAGGTCTTTCCTGCTGGCATTGTTGTCATCCTTCCCCCCCCCCCCCCCCCCCAAGTTGCAAACACTGTATTATGAGATGAATTCCAATTAGTGGCACACCTCATCCTCCCTCTTTTTCATTCTTCAATCTGTCAGTACTATGTTCCAAGTATATCTTCTCAACAAAACTAATCGTTCTTCCTGAGTGGTCAGGTCTTTAGAACACATTGCTCCAGAAACTGTTTCAGTTTAGCAATCTGTTTCAATTTGTGTGTGATTTCATTAATTCCTCCAGAACAAGAAAAAAAAAAACATATATATAAATTCAGATTGTGTCAGCAAATTAAGAAAACACTAGAATCAGTCAATCAAAAATGAACATAGACAGAAGGCCAAGACAAGAAATGGACTGATAACTACAAAGACTACTTGTCACGAAGTGGTTTTAATTTTATAGAGTGTGCCTGAATGAAAGCAAGACCCTAGTATGAGAAAGTCTGAGAAGATAGAATTTAGATGGAAAATAACATGCCTGTGGACAGGTGAGACTATTGGCTCAAGAGATAGACCCAGGATTTGAATCTCCCCCTGCCGCTTCGTGACTAAAAAAAATGGCTATAGTCTCCCCACCTCTGACTGCCTTGAAACACAAGGAGATAAGGTGTATAATTACGACCACAAACACCACTATACAGACAACATAGAGTAAGTATAGTAAAGAATAGAAGCTGATCCAGTAAATAATATATGTATATATTTATTTACATACAAGAAAAAAACATAAAATGGCATCATACGTCATCAAGTCAGTCGATAGCGTGCACTGTTGCACGGCCTGGAAAAACCAAGGTAACAATTAAATTGAGAGACACTCAACAAAAAAACCCCAAATCACATTCACTCTTCCTGCCACCCTGCTGAGGAACAATAAAAATGGTTAGTGATTTAAACCAAATCTACTTTGGTGGGGCTGTCAACTTTTAGCCTCCACTCTCTAACACTAATAAATTTTATACTGTCTCAGTCCTGGTGACTCTTCCTCAATGAACGGCTACACAGCTTTTTACTAGTTAGGCGATAGGAGCCGATAACTACACCACAAGAAATGCTACAATTAATAGACTTGGTTTTTCGAACGTAGACTCAGTGTCTATCCGTCCAATGGATACTGAACAGACCCTACTGGTCCTGTCTATTTTCTCCCTCCTTCTCTATCTTCCTCTCTTGATCTCAGTGTCTCTCTAACACTCGAGGGCTGATGATGCGGCATCTCCGTTACGCTCTTCTCTTGATTTCTATCAGGACCTAGGTATGGTAACCCTGTCACCTGTTCCTGATTTTGGTGATGACGATGTTCGGATATCAAGCATGAGGGACTTGATTAACTGTAGACAAAACTTTTCTGCTGCTGAATAGCTTCCCTCTTTTAACCCGCTCCGGAGTTAGAGGAAAAAAAAAAAACACAGCCTTGATTTCAGGCTGTACAAAATGAAACTAGTCTCCCGGCCACCTGCCGTTGCTAGAGACTATAATAGCGATGCTCTCGGCTGTATGATAAATAAACCTCGGTCCAGCTGAAGCATAGGGACTTCACTGCCAGAGACCATAGGGTAATTTTCTTTTGCTCCTGACGATACTCGAGTACTCTGACCCTGAGATATGTCTTTTGCCGTGGATAATTTTATTTGACAAAATTATGCTCCCCACTGTTTCCGCCGTGACTCGCTGAAATTAAAAGAAACAGCGACTCATGTACACCCACTCTAAAATCGCTTATCTCTAACATATACGATACATAAAATAATTCTATACACGTGTCTCTTCATTCTCACTTCTTCTCCCCTTTCTCTCGTTCTTCACACAATACATAAAATACCACTATCCCACGTGGCCTCTTCATATCCCCCCCCCTCCTTCTACTAAAATCTGCCAGGTAAAACAAACAATAGCCCGGACCCGTCTGACATGTTACATGGCCGTTACGCATGGCCGATCACGTGTTCAAACTTGACAAACCTAGGGAAATCCTTTTACCCATTAACACAGGAGTTTCCCCGGCTTACTCCTATTTAAATTAAATCTCGCTATAGGAATAGTTTCCTCCCCTAAGCAGTATAATTCATTTACAACGTAAATCTGAACCCTCTGACAATATTTCTCACATTTTTAAGGCTCAGAAAAATTAACGAACACACCAGGGATTTCCCCATAAATTTACATTAGAAAATATACAGGAATAAATGGTGGTTTTACATAACATCCTACAAATATGGCACACGTGTTTCTCACAACTTCACACACTCCTATCTATTGCCAAAATCATAGAAAGAATAAGCACACTGTTGCATTACGTCGTTCTTCAAAAATAGTAATTAATGGAGCTATCGTTTATTTTAAAACTGAAAAGTTAATCTTTACCTAAGGGCGAATTTCTCAAAGAACCCTCTAATGAATAAAACGATAATACGATAAAATCTTACATACCAATTCATCGCTGGTTTTTCCCACAGTGGAGAACGATAAATTACGTAGTCTGACGGCTGGCACTTATTTTTCATAGAGACCGAATCCCCGTTTTCTGTCCCATTATATACAAGAGCAACCGCCCACGCGGATTTCCCTTCCTACGCAAATCCCGGACCAATGGGAGCGCTAGAAAAATTAGTACTATCAACCCACGCAAACCCCGCATGCTTCCGGCCGCGTGCTTCCGGCCTCGTCATATCGCGTGCCGGAAATGGCGATTATTTCCGTAAACAACGAACTTTACGGGAATCGCGAAAAATCAGAAGAAAGTAAAACTGGCCGAGTGAAAAATAAACCTACCGACCTAAAACGAACCCATTTAAATTACCTACTCAAAAAAAAAAAATACCAACCACGATATATATTCAAATGAGAAGAAAAAAAATGGTGGAAAAGCGGGCCCGAAAATAGCGATTTCCGTAAACAACGGAAAATCGCGTGATCAGAAGAAAATAAAACTGGTGAAAATTCAAAATAGAACCACAGAATCGGGCCTGTTAAAAGTCAGAATTACAGTGTAGTGTCACATAAGTCCCCCCTTTCAAGTACGGGAACCGTGCTAAATCACTGAAATCTCTGGGTTTCATACTGGTCCGCATCTAGATCTACATCTCGATCTAATCACTGTCATAATTAGCATTATCATACAGGCCCATCTCCATATCCTTGAGAATCTTGGCAAGCCCTGGATCGTGAGGGTCACGCCATGGGATTTCCTCCTGGCGACTGCAGCCTGACTGGTCGCCCTTCCTCCTCCCTTTCATGTGTTTCCTTCGCCCACGAATTTTCCTGGCGGCGCGTGGTAAATAATGATTACCAGCTGGTGCAACCTCCCAGTGTTTTGAAACAGTCTGACTGACTTGGCCAGACATCGCCGTAACAGGGCGTAACTGTTTACAGTTGACTGAAGAACCGTGCACATGTTTCTTCTTGTCAGTATTTCCCTCCCTTGAGAGATGTAATACCATCGGGGGCCTAATTCCCGACGACAAAGAAGATACTTCCGAAGTAAGAGGCGTCACCACTGTTTGACCTTTAGGCTGAACAGGGCTGACAGGCGAATACGCCTCTGTAAATAACATTCCACTGTCTTTAGAGGCGTCTCTCCTCCTCATTGCAAGACGAGGATGTTTGAGCTCCCGTGGGGCTCCGTGAATTTGGGGCTTTCCCCTTTCACTTCTCTGGCCTGCAGTAGGCCCTCTTGCATTAGCAAGGATCGGTGTGGTGGGGTTTCCCAAAACTAAGTATGGGCTTCCCAGGATGAAATCATGTGCTGGCTGTGCCATTACAGCTGCCTTGATGGTGCCAGACACAAACTTGCATTTCACCTCAATATTGGCTACGGGCAGACGCTGTGAGATACCTCTTCTCAAAATGCCACCAATCTCAACTATTTCTCCGGTCCACTGCCCTGGTTTCACCAAATGACGAGCGATGATACTGGGGTAAGTAAGCCCGCTGTCAAACAAACACGTAGTGGCCGTCCCATTCACAACGGCTGGTCCACTGTTAGAGAACAACTTCTCTGCCTGGACTGGTTCCCATTTATTCCCTTTAGTCCATCTCACTGGTCTTAAACAAGCTGCATGGTGAGCTGGGGGTTTGTTCATGCACCGGGATGTCCAGTGGGAAGTGGTTCTACAATTCTGACAATACCTCTCATTATCTCCTCTGTTCCTAGCGGGTTCCTGAGAGGTTGTTGTCGGTGCTCTGTTATGCTGCTGGGGGCGCAAGTTATAACCAGAATGAGGCTCCTTGCGAGAAGGCCCTGGTTGCTGATGAGCTGGGGAAGTAGCCGGCTGCGATGATGAAGCTCCTTTGTCTGGGGCTGGCAGGTCTGGGTTTTTCCGTTTCTGTCCCAGTACTTCGGCCTGTGCTGTCTGGTACCTTTCGGCGAACACGATAATCTGATCAAGTTGCTGGGCACCCTGCTCCGCCAGATACCGCCTCAAGTCGGGGGACATGTTTGCCTTGACTTGTTCACACAGAACTAACTCCTCCAACCCTTCAAAAGTTTTCGCCAATCCTGACAGTTCCCTCCAGCGAGTAAGGTAATTTCTCACCCGCTCGGCAAACTGTGCGAAACTCTCTCCCTTCTCCGGCCTGCTCTCCCTGAACATGGTTTGGCATTTCCGGGGTGTCCACTGAAATCTTTGCAATAAAGCGTTTCGCAGTGCCTCAAAGTTGTTCTGGTCTTCTATGAGCATCTTGTTGTAAACTTCATACGCATGACCTTTGAGTGATTGCGATAATTTCAGACACCAAAGACTCTCATCCAACCCGTATGCCTTTGCCATTCTTTGAAATTTCTCCAGGAACACGTCAATCTTCTCATTCCCATTAGGGAACGAGTCAAATGGGAAGCTCATGGCGGCCATCCGGGGTCCTCCGTTTCCTGAGGTGTCTGTCGCTCCTGCTCCGGGTGAATCGCCATTAGCTGAACTGCCTTCTGAAGCTCGGTACTGCAGTTCCAGAGAACGCAGGGCAAGTTCATGCTGTCTCTCCGCTGCCTTCTCCCTCTCCTGTGCTTCCAATTTCCGAAGTTCCATCTCTGCTGCGGCTGCCCTCTCTTCTTTCGCTGCTTCTGCGGCGGCTATCCTTTCCTCTTTCTCTTTCTCTCGCTGAATATGCCTGTCAGTTTCCCTTATCAGGTAGGCCTTAGTCTCCTCCTTATCCATTCCCATGTCCTGAGCAGCCTCTCGCCAGGCAGCTCGTAACTTGGCCATATCCGCCATCTTACCTGTAAACTGCTGTAAGTTCACAACTAACAGAAAATGACAGAAAGGAGAACAAAAGGGAGGAACTACCTGTTACGTAATATATAATACTCCCTCTTTAACCGCTGTTCCAAAACCCGAACTCAGACTAGCGTCAAGTCTGAACAATAACCTGAGAAAAAATTTTTTTTTTACAAGCTACCAAAAACTAAATTACCTTCCTGTTAAAGAAAAATATGTCGGTATGCCATCAATTACCTCTTAGTCATATAAATCAAAAATACCACAAAAATCTACTAGACTGCAACCTGTGGAAAAACTTATACTGGATCAGTTCTAGTAGCTCAAGTCTAGGGGATATTTAAAGAAATTCTATTCTCAGAAACTTCCTAGAGACAATCTATGAATCTAGATCACAGAATTGATCTCCACAGAATGATCCACCGGACGATTGCCGCCCACTTGTCACGAAGTGGTTTTAATTTTATAGAGTGTGCCTGAATGAAAGCAAGACCCTAGTATGAGAAAGTCTGAGAAGATAGAATTTAGATGGAAAATAACATGCCTGTGGACAGGTGAGACTATTGGCTCAAGAGATAGACCCAGGATTTGAATCTCCCCCTGCCGCTTCGTGACTAAAAAAAATGGCTATAGTCTCCCCACCTCTGACTGCCTTGAAACACAAGGAGATAAGGTGTATAATTACGACCACAAACACCACTATACAGACAACATAGAGTAAGTATAGTAAAGAATAGAAGCTGATCCAGTAAATAATATATGTATATATTTATTTACATACAAGAAAAAAACATAAAATGGCATCATACGTCATCAAGTCAGTCGATAGCGTGCACTGTTGCACGGCCTGGAAAAACCAAGGTAACAATTAAATTGAGAGACACTCAACAAAAAAAACCCCAAATCACATTCACTCTTCCTGCCACCCTGCTGAGGAACAATAAAAATGGTTAGTGATTTAAACCAAATCTACTTTGGTGGGGCTGTCAACTTTTAGCCTCCACTCTCTAACACTAATAAATTTTATACTGTCTCAGTCCTGGTGACTCTTCCTCAATGAACGGCTACACAGCTTTCTACTAGTTAGGCGATAGGAGCCGATAACTACACCACAAGAAATGCTACAATTAATAGACTTGGTTTTTCGAACGTAGACTCAGTGTCTATCCGTCCAATGGATACTGAACAGACCCTACTGGTCCTGTCTATTTTCTCCCTCCTTCTCTATCTTCCTCTCTTGATCTCAGTGTCTCTCTAACACTCGAGGGCTGATGATGCGGCATCTCCGTTACGCTCTTCTCTTGATTTCTATCAGGACCTAGGTATGGTAACCCTGTCACCTGTTCCTGATTTTGGTGATGACGATGTTCGGATATCAAGCATGAGGGACTTGATTAACTGTAGACAAAACTTTTCTGCTGCTGAATAGCTTCCCTCTTTTAACCCGCTCCGGAGTTAGAGGAAAAAAAACACAGCCTTGATTTCAGGCTGTACAAAATGAAACTAGTCTCCCGGCCACCTGCCGTTGCTAGAGACTATAATAGCGATGCTCTCGGCTGTATGATAAATAAACCTCGGTCCAGCTGAAGCATAGGGACTTCACTGCCAGAGACCATAGGGTAATTTTCTTTTGCTCCTGACGATACTCGAGTACTCTGACCCTGAGATATGTCTTTTGCCGTGGATAATTTTATTTGACAAAATTATGCTCCCCACTGTTTCCGCCGTGACTCGCTGAAATTAAAAGAAACAGCGACTCATGTACACCCACTCTAAAATCGCTTATCTCTAACATATACGATACATAAAATAATTCTATACACGTGTCTCTTCATTCTCACTTCTTCTCCCCTTTCTCTCGTTCTTCACAACAATACATAAAATACCACTATCCCACGTGGCCTCTTCATCCCCCCTCCTTCTACTAAAATCTGCCAGGTAAAACAAACAATAGCCCGGACCCGTCTGACATGTTACATGGCCGTTACGCATGGCCGATCACGTGTTCAAACTTGACAAACCTAGGGAAATCCTTTTACCCATTAACACAGGAGTTTCCCCGGCTTACTCCTATTTAAATTAAATCTCGCTATAGGAATAGTTTCCTCCCCTAAGCAGTATAATTCATTTACAACGTAAATCTGAACCCTCTGACAATATTTCTCACATTTTTAAGGCTCAGAAAAATTAACGAACACACCAGGGATTTCCCCATAAATTTACATTAGAAAATATACAGGAATAAATGGTGGTTTTACATAACATCCTACAAATATGGCACACGTGTTTCTCACAACTTCACACACTCCTATCTATTGCCAAAATCATAGAAAGAATAAGCACACTGTTGCATTACGTCGTTCTTCAAAAATAGTAATTAATGGAGCTATCGTTTATTTTAAAACTGAAAAGTTAATCTTTACCTAAGGGCGAATTTCTCAAAGAACCCTCTAATGAATAAAACGATAATACGATAAAATCTTACATACCAATTCATCGCTGGTTTTTCCCACAGTAGAGAACGATAAATTACGTAGTCTGACGGCTGGCACTTATTTTTCATAGAGACCGAATCCCCGTTTTCTGTCCCATTACATACAAGAGCAACCGCCCACGCGGATTTCCCTTCCTACGCAAATCCCGGACCAATGGGAGCGCTAGAAAAATTAGTACTATCAACCCACGCAAACCCCGCGTGCTTCCGGCCGCGTGCTTCCGGCCTCGTCATATCGCGTGCCGGAAATGGCAATTATTTCCGTAAACAACGAACTTTACGGGAATCGCGAAAAATCAGAAGAAAGTAAAACTGGCCGAGTGAAAAATAAACCTACCGACCTAAAACGAACCCATTTAAATTACCTACTCAAAAAAAAAAAATACCAACCACGATATATATTCAAATGAGAAGAAAAAAAATGGTGGAAAAGCGGGCCCGAAAATAGCGATTTCCGTAAACAACGGAAAATCGCGTGATCAGAAGAAAATAAAACTGGTGAAAATTCAAAATAGAACCACAGAATCGGGCCTGTTAAAAGTCAGAATTACAGTGTAGTGTCACACTACTGAAGAAAGGGTGAACCTAGAGATACAAGCAGCTAAACTTTTGCGGAATATCTTCAGTATAAAAATATAAAAAAGAAGGAAAAGATATAAGACGGATGGACAGGCTCATGATTTGTTTGGCAGGTGCGATTTTGCATCTGCTTCAGAAATCTCAGGTTATGATTATGATTAGCGATGGCAATCTAAGTAAAAAAAAAAAAAAAAAACCCACCTCTTTTAAAACAAGCAATCAAAAAACTAGTGGAACTGCAGATAAGAACAGAAGAGTAGTGAAGGTAGGACTCACTGCAGACAAGCACTTTCATTTTTGACTTGACATGCACTAAGAAGCACCATTCAAAGAAAAAAGAACACAGAAGAGGAAGACTCCCTAGCACAGGGAGTGAATCTACAGAGACAGATGGACAGAGCGCAGGGATAAGTAGAGACAGGTATCCACGGGCTAATCAGATGCAGAAAACTTACTGATGTCATGTAATCACAATAACAACAAAAAAAGTGAGGAAAGGGTTTTCTGTACGCCAGTCTGTGTGTACTGGAATCCATATAAAGGAACTTTTATTATTCCCGAAAAATCTGTCACCATAGAATTGCATATGCCAAATTAACTGAAGTTCTTAATTTCTGCTTAACATTTTCTCAAACTTGTATTCAGAAAACATGAAATTCTGTCCTAACAATAATATTAGTTGAACTAATGTTTGTAAAATGAGACAAGTTTCAGAGAAAACAAAACATTTTCACCACAATCAGCAAAATACTGACAACATCCTACAGCCATCAATTCATATATGCCATTTACTTAGTTCTCAAGAAATGAAAGACAGCAATAACTTAGTTCTCTAGCAAAGACAGACATAACAAACAGCCGTAAGTTATTTATTTCTTATTAAATGATGCACAATAGTCTGGCGCTCTCTCTTCCAAACCTCTACACCTCACGGTAGAAGGGAAACGACGAAGTAAGTAAGTAAGTAAATGATGCACCTGGCATAAAACAATAAGTTACTTAGTTTTCAAACAATGACACATAACAAATAAACAAATAATACAAACATAAAGGTATGTTTCAGGCACTTGTGACAAATAAAGAAGTAGAAAACCAGACAAAAGTTTTTTTTATTTATTTATTTACACATAACAAAGAGCAATAAGTAACTTAGTTCTCACGCAATGAATGATACACATCTATCTATCTATAACCCCCACTCCCAAAGGAGCATAGGCCTTCAACAAACACATGCCAAGTCCTCCTGTCATGCGCCATCATCTCAAGTTCTTTCCATGTTCTTCTTATCATTTTCACCTCTGTTTCCAGCTCTCTTCTAGGAGTTAAAGCTGCCTTATATGCAGATGACTTAGTACTCTGGTGCGCTGATGAAAATGTCACCACAGCAAATTACAGAATGCAGCGGGCAGCAGACATGCTAGTGTCATGGGCAGAGAAATGGCTTATCACAATAAACACAGACAAAACCTCCACAACACTGTTCTCCCTCGCCCCCAAGGACAAATCAGCTAACATACACCTAGGGACAACCGTGATCAAGGAAGAAAGCTACCCCACCTATCTTGGGGTGACATTTGACCAAAGGCTTACATGGAATAAGCATATTGAAAATGCAGAAGGAAAGGCCCGAAGACGACTAGGCATACTCAGAAAATTAGCAGGTACCAACTGGGGAGCAAATGAACGAAATCTAAAGAAGATTTATAATGGAGTAATAAGACCACACTTAGAGTTTAGCTCAGCAGCATGGTCATCAGCTGCTAACTCACATCTGCAGTCTTTGGACAAGGTGCAAAATCAAGCTCTCAGGCTCATTACAGGAGCCATGAAAACTACACCAATAACAGAGATGCAGAAGGTTGCTGGATTACAGACATTGTCCCATAGAAGAGACACAAAAACCATGATCCAGATGGAAAAGTACAACAGTATGCCAATGCACCCAATGAAGGCAAGACTAGATGATCTGGCATTGGGACGTCTAAAGCGTAGCAGCTTTGTGCATCGAGGGAAAAGACTTATAAGACAGCATCAAGAAGACCTATCCATGAAGACAACACCACTGAAGCCCACCCTATACCCTGTACCATGGGAGCAGGCCAGCAGTGCCCTCCAAATTAATACATCAGTCAGTGGTCTCACAAGTGGATGTGAGTATAATGATCTGCAAAAACGAACTGCTACATTGAGTATGATCCAAGAAAGCTATCCCGATCAATCATGGATACATGCCTATACAGATGGATCAGCAACTAATGCTGTTAGGAATGGAGGTGCCGGTATCTTTATCTCATATCCTGACAACCACTATGAGACTAGGCACATTCCCACTGGTAAATTCTGTTCCAACTATACAGCTGAGGTTCAAGCTCTAGAGCAAGCTGCAAATATGATTTATAACACCAACTCTGACTGCCACCAGGTAGTCATCCTCACAGATGCACTGGCTGTCCTGCAAGCTCTCAAGGGTGGTAAACTCCCGCATCTGAGAAATGAACTAAACAAGGTAGCTGCCAAAAAGAGAACCATACTTCAGTGGGTACCATCTCATTGTGGTGTACCCGGAAATGAAAAGGCAGATAAACTTGCAAAAAAGGGAGGAGAATGTGAACAAGAAGATAATGAAGTCACATACTTTGAGAAAAAGAGAGCTATCCAGACTATCAGAAGAGAACAGAACCAACCCAAAGACGACTATCAAACTCTCGACCGACAGGGACAGATAACTATTTTTCGACTCAGGACAGGGCATAACAAACTGAATAAACACATGCACAAGCTACGATTGTCTGCTTCACCACTGTGCACATGTGGATTAAACGAACAAACTGCTGAGCATGTTCTACAGGACTGTCCTCTGTATGACCAGTTAAGAAAGATATACTGGCCCAATGACTCAACACTAAACTCAAAGCTATATGGAGTTAAAGAGGAACTTCAAACAGTCGAATTCATCATGAGAACTCGTCTGATGTTGTAATCATCAAAGATGCGATCGCAAGAAGAAGAAGAAGAAGCTCTCTTCTCCATGTACTTCTTGGTCTACCTCTGCCTCTCTTGCCCTGGGGGTTCCAGAACAAGGACTGCCTTGTAATGCTATCAACAGGTTTCCTCAGTGTGTGTCCTATCCATCGCCATCATCTTCTTCTCATCGCTTGTTCCACTGGCACTTGTCTAGCTCTTGTCATCAGTTCCACGTTGGTAACCTTGTCATACCCTTTTAATCCCTCTATTCTACGCAAGCACCCATTGATAAAAGTCTGTAGCTTTTTGGTTGTTGTCTTTGTTGTTCTCCATGTCTCAGAGCCATACAATAGGACTGACTTCACATTTGAGTTGAAGATTCTTATTTTCGTGTTGGATCCGATTTCTCTTGAACTCCATATATTTCCCAATGCAATAAAAGCTCAATGATAAACATGACAAAAAAAAGCAATAAGTAATTAGTTCTTAAACCATGACAAAGAATAATAAGTTAATTAGTTCTCAAACCATGACACATAACAAAGAGCAATATGTTACTTACCGTAAAATCTCGCGTATAATACGCACAATTTTTACTCATTTTTGCCCGCTAAAACTCGGGTGCGTATTATACGTGAGTACTAAAAAATACGTAATTTTCGATATCGAAAGTAACCTACATTGGAAAGTCTGTCAAGTTTTTGTCACAATTTGACAGTGAAAATTGCGCAAATTGAATGTGCCATGTGTTTTCTTATGTGTCAGACATTGTTGCAAAACGCATTTCGCACTCCTGGTCTTCAATCTGCTTTGATATTAAGCTTGGTTGTGAAGTTTGTCATTTGATTATTTTGAGTCCTAAAAATGAATTCGAGAAAATGTTGTACTGCAGCAGAAAAGCTCTTAGTGGTAAAATATGCAGAATCTAACGGCAATCAGGCAGCAAGTCGACATTTTTCCATTAACGAGTGCAACATTCGATGATGGTGAAAAAACAAAGAGGCGCTGCAAGTGTTGCCTAGTAAGAAAAAGGCGAATCGTGGGTCACCACCAGATCTTCCAGACCTAGAAAAAAACATTATTGGAGTGGGTAGTGGATAGAAGGCAACAAGGCATCGGTGTTTCATGCATTGAAATCCGACTCAAAGCTATGGAACTTAAAAAATCGTGTACAGGCACAACAGCATTTAAAGCGTCATATGGATGGGCAGTTCGTTTTATGAAGTGACATGGTCTTTCAGTTCATCAAAGAACTGCTATCGCGCAGCATCTTCCATCTTCATTCAGTTTTTTAACAAATGTTTCATAAAATAAAATCTTGAAAAATTATGGTGCGTATTATACACGAATTTCCATTTTACCAGAAAATTTTGGGCTAAATCAAGCATGCGTATTATACACGAGTGCGTATTATACGCGAGATTTTACGGTAGTTCTCATGTAATGAATGATTTGGTTTGGTTTTTTTAGAGGACCATCTTCACTGCGCACGGACAACTACATCAGTGCTCCAATCTCCTCCCTTAGATCACACACACCAGGACTTAAGATGCGTCAACAGTGAGGAATGCAGTCAGTGACCCATAGCTAGACTGCTTGCGTCAGCGAACCAGAGCTGACCAAGACCCTACTCCACCTCCAAGTGGTAGTCCTGGAAACAGGCTGCATCACTGCAGTCTGGCCGAGTGAGTAGGGATCGAAGAGGGAAGGCTAACCTGGTCTCAAAAATGCAGTGCTGAAGTCAGATGAGTCAGCTGAAAAGCGCAAATATCGCAGCTTCGCTGTAAACGGACACAATGCAACCAACATACTTTTCAGGACGAACGAAGAAGATCACACACAGAGGATCGCAGAATACTGCATAAACTCTGTAGCACTGGCGGGGATCCCAATGTGTGTATACCGGAATCATACATTCTATAAATATTTGTGTGGCATGGAGGTCTCTCCTAATTCTGTAAATTCTGCCAGGGCCACGGCTTTCTCTTTATGGTTTCCAACTGCCAAGGGATTTTTTAACATGCTCAACTTTCACATGGGACCTCCTATTTTTTTTTGGCCATTATTCAAGAAAGTTAGGCATCCGATTTTACTACCCAGGGAGATCAGGAGGGAGTATGACATCATTAGGACCCACTGGTTCTGAAAAAAAAATTTCCTTCAAATATATTCCCTGTACTGGCACCCGATCGCAGTACCTTTAAAATTAGAGGTGGCCACCATACCTCCTAGCCACTCCGATCAAGGAAAAAAAAGAGTGAAAACTAGTAACCTAGGTGATCGGAAAAGTCAAGTCACAAAGCCACTCCGACCCTCAATGAATGATACACATGACCAACTGTGTAATAGTTCTCAAACAATGCCACATAACAAAGAACAAAATGTAACTTATTTCTCACACATGACAATCAGCCATACCTGCAGACATAGAAAGAGGGGCTTGTTCCAGTCTTTTGGTGTGGTTGTTAAACTCCTGTCGAGGCGGTGGGCTCAGCTCAGATGACAGGAAGGGAAGACGAGCCTGACAAGTGTAGCCGACAACTTGCAGGGAGGTCAAACTGAGGGCTTGCACAAAACTAGATCCATCTTTGATAAAACTTGAGATGGAGAACAGAAAACAAAAATAATGCACAAGAAATTACATCTGTAAGATACAAATCTCTGATCCAAGATAACTTACATCTGTAAGATATGAACATCTGATCCAAGATACATTCATTTCCTCATAACTATTCAGCTTCCCAAGGAGGTATATGCCTTCAGCACACTCCTAGTTATAATTGTTGTTTAACTAGAAATGCTGAGCTTCTTGCTCTTTTGCAGCCAATACCAAGTTAAACAACAACATAGCAATAGTATATTTCTAATCTGAAGGTGTCTGAATGAAGCATACATATTGTTAACAACACATTTAAATATTAACATTTGAAATGAGATGGCTTTAACCATTACAACACACCATTATGTACAAATAGTTGTTTCCCCCCCCCCCCCCCCCCCCCCACACACACACACACACACACACACACACACACACACACCAAGCCTTACTTAATGCTACAGCAGCAATACCAATGTGACCAAGGTAATGCAACCTAACAATGACGAAGGGACAATGACTCTTTACAATATATTTACATATGGAAGGAGATTGACTGTACATTATATTTACATATGGAAGAAGACTGTAACTTTGTACATTATATTTACATATGGCATGATCAAGCTATGCCCTGTGTAGTTCCTGGGAGTCTCAAAAGAGACAAGAAAGAATAGGCTTACTGCTACTTCTCAGTGTCATTAGAGACAACTAACATGAGGTTGTGCATGAGGCTGGCAACCTTGTCATGTAAAACCAACTGCCACAGAAACTACAGCCCTAAGAGCTGCGTGGTGCAGGCTTCCTGCAAGGAAACCAGCTGCAGTGATAACTGCATACCCCGTAAGGAGCGCAAAGCAAAATGACAATGAATGATGATATCAATGTTAAGATATGTATCAACCATCTAACAAAAGAATGTTACAACTTACTCGGACATCAGGTATGAGGCCTGCTCCAGAAGCACCATGTATGCACCGGTCACAACTGCATCAAAGTAGCATGGAACCAGGAACCGTGGCAGCTTTTTGAGGTTGACAAATATGTCCTCAAACCAGTCACCTAACTGGAACATGAATTAAACTGAGCTGGTCATATATTTCTGTCCTCACACAGCATGCAGGTGTAACAGAATATTTGAGCATAAAAAGTTAGCTGATTCAATAATTAGGTTACTCAACATCCTGACAAACTAATTCTATAAAATTGTAACTTTCATATAGAATATACTGTTCAGTTAACTGACAATGATCAATCTTGATATAACAAAACTGTGTTTAAACTGATATTTATTTTATTTTAAACTGGCCTATTTCAAGAAAACAGAAACCACAGGGTACCTTGGGAACAAACAGTATGAATGAAACAGACACAATGAAGATTATACAAATTTTGACAACAAAATTATTATTGTGGAACAGCCAAAAAAACATACCAATTTATTCAATGGTGTGTTTATTGGCCTACCTCTGCTGCTTTTATCCTGGCAATTCCATAATGGACAGAAAGTTTCTAAGCAATCGTACAATATGATGAAAATGATCAAGTGGGAAGGAAACATCAAGACTCAGACTGCAATACTTGAGCACACCATCAATACATGATACAGAAAACGTTGAAGATCAACAGCAGCCAATCCTCTAATTGATTGTTAAATGAAATTAGCCTTTGTAGATCCTACCAAACAAGGCTCAAGGACAGTCACTTAAAGTAGTAGGTATCAGAAAATCCATGCTTTTCATGCGGGTGGACAACTACACGTTGCTTGCTCCAGATTGGGCTGCCAAGAAATGTATCTATTTTTGCCCCGGACAAAAACCTCAAATTGTTTGGACAAAAAAACGAGTAATAACCATGTTACCATAATAAATGTAGCAAAAAGCAATGTAAATCTGAAACAATGTGATAAATTATATGAATTATAACTTACGTGAACTGATTCAATAACATGAAATTAATCAATATATCATAGTTTGAATTTTACATTTTAAGAAATCATGATGTTCTAAGCTACTATAACTGTTATTAGAATCCCAAGCAATACTGGGAATTGACAGCTAGTACAAAGTAAAATAAGACTAAAAAGAAAAAAAAAATGAAACCCTAGTAAACAAATGACCTTGACATGACTTACATACTGTAGCTCTTTGTGGGGCTTAAGGCGGGCGGCGATGTATTCTGCCAACCAGTTCCCATCTCGCAGGTTGCCACACAGTGGATGGCCAAGGTCGTTATTGGGGCGAATGAGAGACAGTACAGACAGTACACCTGCAAGAGGCTGAAGCTGATAAGTACAAGAGGTAGTCAACAAATCTGTCACAAAATGTGAAAATCTACTGGTCATTTTATTCAGGTTATTAGGGAGTACTGTGCAGATACACTCTACAGGGTGATTGAAAAATCATTTCTTATTTTTACATTTTTATATCCTCACTTGTTATCTATTGGATATCTTCTTTGATCCTTAGCCACAGACTGTCAATGCAGTCAGTGGCAATCACGCATGGTGGCGTCTTGTAGGGCAGCAACAAACTGCTTCAACTTTGCTAGGTCGGCAGCCATCATTCGTGCAGTGCCCCAGCAGTTCATTCTTTGCATCTTGACCTCCACAGTTCTCCACCAAGTTGTTTTAGGTCTGCCTCACTTTTGCTTTCCTTCAGGGGTCCATAGCAAAGCTGTTCTTGTGATGGCATCAGGGTTTTCTGAGGGCCTGGCCAACCCAACTCCAGCGTCTGCCAGCTATGATGGTGTGCATGTCCTCTAGGTTGCTCAGAGTAAGCACTTCTTGATTGGTGATGGTGTTCGGCCAAAAGATTCTGAGAATTTTCCTTAGGCAGATTGTGTGGAAAGAGGACAATTTCAACATTTTCTTCTCTGTTACTCTCCAGCATTCTGCACCATAGAGAAGCACAGAAAATACACAGCTCTCATATAATCTTAATTTGGTGTTTATGCTGTACTGGGAAGACTTCCAGATGTTGTTGAGACTAGCAAAGGCTGTTCTCGCTTTGTTCATTCTGTTGTTGATGTCTTTGCTTGTTCCGCCATCTGGTGTTACTAGTATTCTAGGTATGTAAATGTATCTGTCATTCATTGGATATACAGGAAACAAATTTAAAAACAGTAAGCAATAACTGCCATTTGACAAATAATATATATTTTTTTAAATTCCCAGAAACAAAGCAAAATAAAACAAAAAATGTAACACAGGCAACAAATTGACATTACAAAAGCCAGCATAAAATTGCAGGTGTGACAGAAATCATGTGCTGAACAAACTGGACCTCATGTCGAGCTGTATTGGTAATGTGATATAGGAATTTATATAATAAAATGCCAGTTGATAGTCTTTACTGTGATGCTCAATCAATCAATAACCTTTAGCTCCCCAAGGAGCATAGGCCTTCAACAAACACATGCCTAGTCCTCCTGTCATGTGCCATCTGCTCATGTTCTTTCCATGTTTTCCTCATCATTTTCACCTCTGTATCCAGTTCTCTTCTCCATGTGTTTTTTGGTCTACCTTTGCCTCTCTTTCCTTGGGGATTCCAGAACAAGGACTGCCTTGTAATGCTATCAACAGGTCTCCTCAATGTGTGTCCTATCCATCACCAGCATTTTCTTCTCAACTCTTGTTCCACTGGCACTTGTCTGGTTCTTGTCACCAGTTCCACATTTGTGACTTTGTCATACCATTTTAATCCCTCTATTCTACGCAAGCACCCATTTCTGAAAGTCTGTAGCTGTTTGGTTGTTTTTTTTGTTGTTCTCCATGTTTCAGAGCCATACAATAGGACTGACTTCACATTTGAGTTGAAGATTCTTATTTTGTGTTGGACTTGATATTTCTTGTTCTCCATATGTTTCCCAATGCAATGAAAGCTCCTTTTGCTTTCTGTCTCCTTATTCTGATATCATTGTCTGTCCCTCCTCCTTTGTCTATATTACTGCCAAGATATGTGTACGATTCTACATCTTTTAGTGGAATTTCTTCAAGTTCAACCTTGTTATTATTTCCTGCATTTATTCTCATAATCTTTGTCTTTTCTCTGTGTATCTTCAGACTCACTTATTGTGACCTCTTATCGAGTATTTTCATTCTGTCTTGCATCTGATTATGATTGTAGGACAGAAGAGCCAAGTCCAAAGCAAAATCTAGATCATCAAGTTGTTTAGTCAGATTCCACTGGATTCCATTTCTGTTGTGTGATGTTGATGTTTTCATAACCTAATCTATTGCTAGTAAAAAAAGAAATGGAGACAAGAGGCATCCCTGTCTCACTCCCCTTCTAATCCTAAAAGGTTCTGTAAGTTGTCCATCATGAAGAACTCTGCATGTTATGTCTTCATAGGTCTTCTTTATTAAGTTAATGATTTTCATGGGAACTCCATAATCCCTATCAATTTCCAAAGTTATTCTCTGTCTACACTGTCAAATGCCTTTTCATAGTCCATAAATCCGATGTATAGCAATGAGTTTCATTCGCGACTTTGTTCAACTATTATTCTCAATGTGGCTATCTGGTCTGTGATGCTTGTTTTATATAAATTAGTTGGGCTGGAGTGAAGAAATAGCAATTTTAAAATAATAAGTGACTTTTCAATCAACCTTTATTCTCATTCATTTCACTGAATATGATTCATTGTTGGCTACTTTTAGATTTGTTATCTCCTCTGAAGTCAATTGTTTTAGGCAATTTTCCGTCTGCACAGCCTGTCACATCACATCACGTCACAATGCTTATTAAATTAGAAATACTTCTTTTCAAGCTAACGTACTCTATTTCTTCTCTGACAGTACCTAGCATATAATAACAAATTTAATTGTATGTAAGACCCTCAGTTTCCACTAGACACAATTATAGCCAACATCATAAAGGTTTTAAGTTCAATAGCAACAGCACAGAAATATTGGTGATATCAAGGACAGAAATAATTCTAGAAGTTAAATATATGCAGAAGGAAAACTATTAATGAGGGGAAATAGTTTAGCTACCTTGGGTGTATTACACCTTCCTATGAGTTAATTTTTGGTTGTTTGATTCAAAGATAAAGGCAGTCCAGTATCAGATACTGCCATATGGCAGTGAAATTTTAGAGACTCCACTATACTAGGTCTCAGTTTATGAGGTCGGGTGCAGTTCCCTTCCTTTGCCTTATTTAAGTCAAGAGCAGAGTCAGGTACCTATTTACAGCTGGGTACAGCAGAGCATGATGCTATCTGGTTTTAAACCTGGAGACTTTGCATTGAGAAGCATACACCCTAACCATTCTGCCACTCACATCTCTGGCTGTTTGATTACAATAATAAAATCAAGAAAACAGAAGAAAGTCATCAATAGATTTACATGACATGACACAGGCAGTCTATGTTCTTTGGACACATGTTGAGATATAAATATTGGCATAAGTGGCAAACAAATGGTAAACTTAACTCTAAGAGAAGGTTTTCCTACAGTTTGTTGTGTTGCTATTTCTGAATCTGAACCTTGATAGATTGGCCCACAGTGTGAACCACTGTGAACTCTCTGATAGGCTTCACTGTTATTGTTGATTAGAATAGACATCATTGCACCCCGAGCAAATCCCACAGGTGCTCAGTCTCCCTCATCTGTCGAAGGGTATGAATGCTAATACAGAATCCATAATCCCAAACAACTTACCTCTCAATCCACAATAAACCAAACGTCCATGGTGAGGAACTTCATATGCACCAAATCCGTAACAGTCATCCTTCTCCTCCTGATCTATTCGGTACAGGCACCTGTTCAGTTCTGCCAGTGTCAGCTTGTTCACAATAGCGCGGAAGTTGGACTTATCCAAAGATTCATCAAACATGGTATTACCACTGTACGACCGCATCATGTAGCCAAACTGGCCCAAGCCACGACGGAGATCTAAGATTGCACTTCTTGCCTCAGCTGGCAAAGAATATCTGAAAACGTATGGAGATAAGAGAAAACATTTGTGAAATCTGTCCTTATCTCAAACAACGCGACCAAATGCTCTGTCATCATCATCATTTTCCTTTTAGCTTCTTATTCTTCTTTCGTTCGCTTGAAATATATTGTCTATATCTGCAATGTTGTTTCTTGTATAAACTTCACTGTCTTTTGTAGTTCATACAGAGGTCCATATAGTTTTGCTTCCAGTGTTGTTTCTCTGGGCCAGTGGGTTTGCCTCAATATATCATATTCGGGGCAATCTTGAAGTACGTGCTCCGCAGTCTGGGGTGCCTGTCCACATGTACACATGGCTGAATTGCCAATCTTGAATTTTGTATACATGTGGCTGCGGAGTCGGTTGTGTCCTGTTCTGAGGCTCAGAATGACAATTTGTTTTGATCTGTTCATAGCTTGGTAGTCATCCTGTGTTGGTGGCTTTCTGATTGATTTGATCATCTTTTTCTTCTGATGGTACGTAACTGGTACATCCGGTTGCTCGTCTGCAGCACCTTCTTTAGCCAGTCGGTCCGCTCACTCGTTTCCTGGTATTCCACAATGAGACGGTATCCATTGCATGGCGACCCTGCGCTGGTTGCACAGTTCAGAAAGTAAGGCTTGTATACCTGGCAATTTTCTGGACTGAAGTGCTTGGAGTGCTGATCTTGCATCTGTCAGGAATACCACAGGCTGTGGACCGAGATTGGTGTTCAACAGTTTCTCAGTTGCCACCTTGATTGCCTGGATTTCTGATCATAGTTGTTACAGAATTTCCCCATTCGTACTCTGACCGTATCCTAGTGTTGTTTGGGTATTCTATATACACTCCTGCTCCTCCATTCTTGACTGCATTCTGTGCTGACCCATCCATGTATACTCGGACCCAGAGGTCCTGTGGGTATTCATCATCCAGGAAACTGAGAGTGACTGTCCTACGTTGCACGCTGTTCTGTTCATCCCTGTCGAATATTCCTTTCACTTTTGTCTGGATGTGTATTGTTAGTCCAGGCTCTTCTCTCCAAGGGGTTTGTTCTGGCACAGACTTTAGGGGGCTGTCAACTTCAAGCAGGTCTGAGGTTTGTCTACGAAATCGTTTGGCCTGGTGGATGAAGCTGCTTCTTTTCAATCGCCCCATTGCTAGGTTTTGTAATCTGTCCTTCATTGGATGGCTTGGCATACAGAGGAACTTTTCTGCCTGTATTAGCACTTTCGTGTCTCTGCGTTCTCGCAGTGCTTGTATCCTCCACATTTTCTCCATCTCCACTATAGGCGTTGATTTAATTGCCCCCATGATGACCCTAAGCACCTGGTTTTGCACCTTATCTAGCTCTTGTAATGTGGTGTTTGATGCTGGACACCATGCAGCTGACCCATATTCCAGGTGTGGTTGTATGCCCTGCTGGTAAACTTTACTAAGTATTTTCCCACTGGCTCCCCATGTGGTTCCACTTAGTTTTCTCAGGATGGCTAACTTCCTCCTGGCCTTTGTTGCTGCCTTGTTGATGTGCTGCTTCCATGTCAGCCTATCATCGAATGTAACTCTGAGATAGGTGGGTTGTTTATCTTCTCTCAGGAGCTCTTCATTTATCTTGATGACACCAGCTTTTTGTTTGGGAGAGAGGGTGAAGAGCGTAGTGCTGCACTTGTCTGTGTTGATGCTGACACACCATCTATTTGCCCACGAGGTTAAGGCATCTATAGCTTTTTGTAGCAGTTTGGTGGCCACTGTTGCATGCTCATCTGTGCACCATATTACCAGGTCATCAGCGTACATTACCACTTTCATTCCATGTGGTAGTTCAGCAACCAGGTCGTTGATGTACACTAGGAAAAGTGTGGGGGACAGAACCCCTCCCTAGGGACACCATGACGCAGTAGAATTTTCTTACTCTTGAGGCCATCTAGTTGTACTTGGGGTCTTCTGTTATGCAAGTATGCTTTTACCCATTTGTACATCCTACCATTCACTCTACAGTTTCTCAGTTTCTTCAGAAGCCCTTCTTTCCAAACCTTGTCAAATGCTTTCCTTAGATCTATCCATGCTGCTAGTACCAGTTTCTTATCTTGGAACGCATCCTCAATCTCTAGGGAAAGGTAAGTTGCCTGATCTTCGGTAGAGTAACACTGCCTAAAGCCCGCCTGCTGTGGTACAAGAAGGTTTTCACTTTCAAGGTATCACTGTAGCCTGAGGTTGATGATACGTTCCATTGTTTTGCAGAGACAGCTTGTAAGGCTGATTGGTCTGTAGCTGGAGGCAGTGGAACTGTCTTTTCCTGGTTTTAGGAGTGGTATCATGATTGCTTCCCTCCAGGTCTGTAGAACTCTGCCTGAGTTCCAACAGATATTGAAGATCTGCAGCAGCTTTGTTTTTGCTGCGGTTCCCAAGTTCTTAATCATTTCATTGGACACTCCATCAACTCCTGGCGACTTTCTCATTTTCAATTTGGATATTGCAAGCTCCAGTTCTCTGAATGTGATTGGTGCCTCCATAACTTCAGGTATGGTTCCATCTCGTCCTGCGTATTGTTGTTTCTCATGAGTCTCCTGTTGCTTCTCTGGGCTTACTTCGATGTTGTTGTCTTTAGCAAAGGAGTCTGCAAAGTGATCAGCTGTCTGTTTTCCCATGAGGATGTTTCCATCTTTGTACAGTGCAATCTTTGAGTTTCTCCCTGTACCCTCAAAATTAAGTTGTTTTACCAGCTTCCACAGTTTCCTTGTATCTCTTTCGAAGTTCAAGGACTCTGTTTTCTCCTTCCAGCTTCTCTGCCTGGCCTGCAACTTGGCCCTTTGGAATTTGGCCTTAGCTTGCTGGTAGTTATTGTGGTGTTCTTGGCATGGACTGGTCTCTGCCTGCTTTCAAGATGTTTCCACGTCGTTGTGCAGTTGCTCTAGTTCACTATTCCAATATGGTTTGTAGTGCTTACGAGCCCCTCTAGGTATTGTTTCACGAGCAGCCTGTAATATGCATCTGCTGAATTCATCGACTAACTTACTGATGTCTTTGTCTACAGACAGATCTCTAGCCAGTATACTGGTACGGTGCTGGTACACTGTCCAGTCTGTCTTCTTGTAGTTCCACCTAGAGAGAGTGCTGCTCTCCTTGACAAGTTCATTTTCCACAATTAGGAAGACTGGCCGGTGGTCGCTGCCTCCAAGTTGTTTCCCTACAACACGTGTGGTGTTCCACTCCAGGCCTGGTGAGTGGAATGCCAGGTCTGGTGTAGAGGTGGTGTGCCATGATCTCGAGTAGAAGGTTGGTGGGTCGATTGGCTGGTTAATCAGGATAAGCCCATTGTCATCCTGCCAGTTTTCAAGCTCATCACCTCTCCTGTCCATGTGATCATAGCCCCAGCTCTGTGAGTGGCTGTTGAAGTCTCTGCACACAATCAGTCTTTCTTTTGCTGGGATTGTGTCTAGTGCCAGTGGGCGGTCACTCGGACAGTAGTAGTTGAGCAGGTGGAATTCTGTACTTTCTGTCCTGAGATGAAGCATCTGGTATTCCGCCCCCTTCATATATGTTTCATGCTGACATGCACTGATGTTATTCCTCATGAGTGTCAGTATTCCACCCTTTCGCCTGTCTATTCGGTCGGATCGGTAGCACTGGTAGCCTCTGATTTTGAAGGCTATGTCTTTGTTGAGGTGGGTTTCTTGCAAGCAGCATACATTTACTTGCTCTTCATCCAAGATATTTTCGAGCTCTAGTTTTTTGCTGTAGCCATGTTTTTTACTGTTGACGCCTTCAGCATTCCAGTGCATTATTTTAAGTGGTCTTTGCTTTGCTTGGCCAGTAGCTCTATTCTCATGCCTCCTGGTTCCACGGGGCAATTGAGAAGGACCCCCAGTAATAGGGATTGGGCCCTTTTGAGGCAGAGGGCCCGGCACTGCATCTGCCTGGGTGTCCATCACAGGGCAAGTGCCATAACGTTTTGTAGATATAGACATATTTCCATTGCGCATGTGCGTGGTATCCTGATTGCTGTGGTGCGCCTCTTGGCTGGTTGCCTCCGTCTTCAGCACCTTAACTTGCTAGGGCAGACTGTGGTCTTGCTCGAGTGTAGGAGGGCCTGGCCAGTCTTGGTTTTTCGGCCGCTGATGGCTGTACTTGAGCCCCATCTCCACGTCAAGGAGCTGGCCTCGATGGGGTAGCTTCTTATGAAGCATGGAGCCCCCACTGCAGCTAGCCCTCTTGCAGGAGGCCCACACCAAGCATTCACATACACTTGCAGCTGTGGTTTCTGTAACAATGTGTTTACATGATGAGGTTACCAGTCCCATGCCTAGCCTGATAGTTGCCTTGTATGACATGCCTGAGTGAGCAGTTGTCCTGTTCTTTCCTTGTCTCATCAGAGACCCCCCCCGGGGAACTACTACTTCAAGTACCGTGCCTAGTGGCATAGGAGACCATGTCTCTCCACAACTTCCTGTCTCCAGTACAATTTATCAATTCTGCTGTTGACCTCCTTCCATGCCACGATGTCAAACTGTCTAGTATTTGCTCTGTCTTTGCCTATCTTTTTTTTTTCCTTCAATCTTATCTGGTGTTACGATATAATCCAGCTTTCCTCTTCTCATATTATGCCCCCAAAAATGTGGATTGCTTCTTTCTAACTTGTGAAATAAGTTTCCTTTGGGCATTGGCCTCTTTCAGGACATCCTCATTGCTCTTTTTGGCTATCCATGGTATTTTTAACATTCTTCTGTAAAACCACATCTCTGTTGCCTCTAGTGCCTTCCCTATTTGTTTACTAATTGTCCATGACTCACTCCCATATGTCAGAATTGGTTCTATATAACAATCAAGAACTCTCTTTCTTACTTCCATTGACAAAGAATTGTTGCATAAAATACTCTTCATTTTATAGAATGTGATTTTTTCGCAATCTATTCTGCTCTTCACTTCTGAGATGCATCTTCCTTCCATTGTTATTAATGTGTCCAGGAATTTGAATCTATTGACCTGTTTGACGGTGTACTCTCCATAGAAAAAAAAAAAGCGAGTTGCATGATACTGTGGTTTCCGGTGCGCCTTCTGGCCCAGTATCTACGACTTTAGCACCTGTTCAACGGGAGAGTGGGCTCATCCCTAATCTGTTTATGTTCCCAGTAGTAGACTATTCGCAAGCAGCCTGGGGGTGTCACTGCTCTGCGCGGACCTTGTTTACCGAGGCGGCGTCCGAGCTCGTATGGTGAAAATATGGTTGCGTTATCTTCAAAATAGCCCTGTCTTTCCCGTGGCTTTTCTGCCATCCTGCAACTTTGAGTTAGGGAGTTCTGAGCTCCAGTCTCTTTCCCAGGCATTTTATCCTGGCCTGGCACGCATACAGAGGACCCCACTTCTGGTTCTAAGTTAGCAGTTGGGGATAGGTGGGGTGGCACACTGTGCATTCCCCGTCATCCAGGGGGGCTCTCCAACTATGCAGAGCTTGCACAATGCTGTGCTCTGGTTCTGGGCTCTCCCAAGGAATCCTCACGTCCTGCACAGAGCCACTTCCCGATACCCCCCACCTGCCAACCCTCCATTGTAGAAATCTCCTGCATGCGGCCATCCAGTCAAGAGCCAGTATTAAGTCTGGTGCCCAAGTGATCCCCCCAAGCTCAGTGTGCAATGCTGGGTTCTCATCATGCGGCAACACAGGAGGGATTGTGATGCTCAGCCATGTCTCTCAATTCTGCACCGATAAGTGACATCGGGGACTTAACTTTGCCTCAGTACTGGGAGGCCCCGTTTCCGGGTACACCACACACAGCCAATTGAGGCAACGGGCGCCATGGGCGTGATAGACGACAAACAGTGAAGAATGAGGCAAGAAAGCATTTAACCCATGAAGTGGGGGTGGATTGGTGCAGACCAGAGCATGTACCACTCGCCGGTGGGTTCTGCATCTACACCTATCGGGTTCCACCCACTCCTCAGCCCATTTAGTCTGGCCCCTCACCCAGGACCTGTCCGGCTTGGGTGACCCTGCCAGGAGTAAAACTCCCGCCGGCATAGCTCCCGGGATCATTGAGGCGCTCAAGCTCTCCAACCACGGCAAGGTAGGCTTACATGTGGAGAGATTGACCTGTTTAAAAACTGTCATTTACTTTAAAAATGCATTCTGGGGAAACCATTCTCTTTGAGACAACCATTACTTCTGTCTTTTTGCTATTAAGGCTGAGGCCTTTATTTTTACTTTCTGTCACTTGCATCAACCATTTCCTGCAGCTCCTTTTCACTATTAAGACTATATCGTTTGCGTATCTCAAGTTGTTTATGTTATGTCCATCAACGGATATTCCTGATATGTCTTCCAGTAATCTCATTATACTTTCACTGTACAGACTGAACAGATCTGGTGACAGCACACATCCCTACCCGACACCCTTTTTTACTTGCTGAAACGTTCCCATTTGTCTGCTAATTCTTACAGCTGCTGTTTGTTGCCAGTACATGTTCTTTATTATCCTCAAGTCTTTACCCTCAATGGCCTAATGGATATGAACGCAGTTTCATAATCCAGATATACCAGGTTCGAAACCTGCTGCAGGCGGTTTGGTAGCAGATCGCTTTGTGTGGATTTTTAACAATGGTATAAGCGCCGTACCGTTCAGAAAGCAATGGCAAACTACTGAATGAAAAAAATTGCCTAGAAAAATCACTAACAGCCAATAAAAGCTGGGGTTGATTGCCACGTCCTGTAAAGGATAAGCAACTAACTTTACCCTCAATATTGATGCTTTGTAACATTTTGATAATTTCCTGTTTCACTTTGTCAAATGCCTTAGTGTAATCTATAAAGCACAAGTACAGATCTGTCTTTATGTCTATGGCTCTTTCTATTAATGCTCTTATAATATATATGGCATTGTTTGTGTCTTTACCTTCTACAAGTCCAGACTGTTCATCGCTGATTTCTGTTTAATTTTATTTCTCACTCTTCTCATGATAATTAGTAATAATATTTTGGTCACGACTTATTAGACTAATGGTGCGAGGTTCTTTACATTCCATGGCTCCAGGTTTCTTTGGCAAAGCTATGAATATGGATTTTAGCAGATCATCAGGTATGTGATCACAGTTGTAGATGTCATTTAAGAGTCTTGTTATCACTTCTACTCCAAATTCTCCCAAAGCTTCTGTTTCCTCTACTCTTAAATTATCTGGTCCAGTCACTTTGCTTTTCTTCATGTGGCGAATGACCTCTACCTCTACCTCTGCCACAAGTATAGATCCTTCACAGATGTCCTGGTCATTCAAATCTGGTCTTTCATCTCATCATACAGCTCCTTGATGTATTCTGTCCACCTTCCTCCTTTCTATTATGTTCTCATGACCAATGACATAATGCTCCTTCTTTTGATTTCAAACAGCCAGTAGCTGTTTGTGGTCCTTCTGCCCGTTAACTCATTTACTTGCTTGTACGCAAATTTTGTGTCTTTTCTATGCTGCATTTTACTGTGTTGTACATTAGTAATACACTATGCAGGATTTTGACCCTAACAAAGTAGATGCCACACATCACAGGTATGCGTAATAAACTCTGCAAACAAACTTCTTACTGATATAACAAGGTCCCTTCTGGCAACAACTGAACATAATATCATCACTGATTACTTATGCCAGAGACAATGCAAAACAATTGATAAGCACAGAACAGCACATTAACCTCTCTTTCCCAACTTGAACCAATCAATGAATGCCAGTGGCATCCTTGAGTGCCTGTGGAAATGTTCACATGCATCCCACACATCCCTTATCTCTGAAACTTTCTCTATTCTCACCTGGTGTATCCTCCATTCTTCGGTTTTTCAGTGTCTTCTCTCTCACAGGTGTTTCTTCCATCCTTCAGCTGTCAGTGTCTTCTCTCTCACCAGTGTTTTATCTATCATTCAGCTGTCAGTGTCTTCTCTCTCACCAGGTGTATCCCCCATCCTTCATTTTGTCAGTGTCTTGTCTCTCACTGGTGTTTTATCTATTATTCAGCTGTTAGTGTCTTCTCTCTCACCAAGTGTTTTATCTATCATTCCACTGTTAGTGTCTTCTCTCTCACCAGGTGTTTTATCTATCATTCAGCTGTTAGTGTCTTCTCTCACCAGGTGTTTCATCTATCATTCAGCTGTTAGTGTCTTCTCTCTCACCAGGTGTTTCATCTATCATTCAGCTGTCAGTGTCTTCTCTCTCACCAGGTGTTTCATTTATCCTTCAGCTGTTAGTGTCTTCTCTCTCACCAGGTGTTTTATCTATCATTCAGCTGTTAGTGTCTTCTCTCACCAGGTGTTTCATCTATCATTCAGCTGTTGGTGTCTTCTCTCTCACTTGGTGTTTTATCTATCATTCAGCTGTTAGTGTCTTCTCTCACCAGGTGTTTCATCTATCATTCAGCTGTCAGTGTCTTCTCTCTCACCAGGTGTTTCATCTATCATTCAGCTGTCAGTGTCTTCTCTCTCACCAGGTGTTTTATCTATCATTCAGCTGTTAGTGTCTTTTCTCACCAGGTGTTTCATCTATCATTCAGCTGTTAGTGTCTTCTCTCTCACTTGGTGTTTTATCTATCATTCAGCTGTTAGTGTCTTCTCTCTCACCAGGTGTTTTATCTATCATTCAGCTGTTAGTGTCTTCTCTCACCAGGTGTTTCATCTATCATTCAGCTGTCAGTGTCTTCTCTCTCACCAGTGTTTCATCTATCCTTCAGCTGTCAGTGTCTTCTCTCTCACCAGGTGTTTCATCTATCCTTCAGCTGTTAGTGTCTTCTCTCTCACCAGGTGTTTTATCTATCATTCAGCTGTCAGTGTCTTCTCTCTCACCAGGTGTTTTATCTATCATTCAGCTGTTAGTGTCTTCTCTCACCAGGTGTTTCATTTATCATTCAGCTGTCAGTGTCTTCTCTCTCACCAGGTGTTTTATCTATCATTCAGCTGTCAGTGTCTTCTCTCTCACTTGGTGTTTTATCTATCATTCAGCTGTTAGTGTCTTCTCTCTCACCAAGTGTATCCTCCGTTATTCAGTTGTCAGTGTGGTTTTTCTCTCAACAGTGTATTCTCTACCTTCATTTCTCAGTGTGGCTTTTCTCTAGAGATCACTGTTTGAATTTCAGAGTGGAAGGACACAAACTCACAATTTATTTTAAACCTGAAACAAATTCATATTTTAACCTATAAACAAAATATCACACATATGTTAGCCAAACAAACTCCACTAAGATCCAATCAGCAACTTACTTGATAACAACAACACTTCCAGGTGTGAGACCCTTGAAGGAAATCTCATTGGTCTGTCCATCTTCTAGAAATCTTGTGGTTATTATATCACTTTCATGTGCACCAACATGCATTCGCAGCTGTAGATAGTAATCGGGCAATCCATTGATGTAATCACTGTCCGGCTTGTATTCAAATAGATCAGTGTGGCGTATTTTGCCTTCAAGGATAATTTCGTCTATGTTTCCTGTTGGGAAAAAAAACAAAATGTTGACTTGAAATACACTAGAATATTATGAACAATACAAATGGGAAAAAGGTATTTTTTTTAAAATGAAATGGAAAAACAGGTAAATGAAAATACAAGTAATTTAGTGAGTGTACAGCGTCAGATTTTCTTAAACAAAAATTGACAGATGATGAGAACCATAGCAGGCAATTCACCACAGAAAGAATAGATAAGTGAGAACAGCAGCAAATATTATGTGTGATGAAACTATAACTACAGATAAATGAAGAAAGCAGCTCTTACTTTGAGCAGAGACAGCATAAATAAAAACAGCTAATACTTTGTGTGGAGAGAACAGAAATAAGACAGGAGCAAATATTCTATGTTGGTAGTACACACAGCAGCAAATATTCTATGTGGGTAGTACACATAGACAGCAGCAAATATTCTATGCGAAGAGAATCGACATGAAGGCAGTAGCAAATATTCAGTGTGGAGAGGGTAAGGATTGACTGAAATAACCAATAATATTTTGTCCCTACATTTCACCAGATGTCTTTGTCAATATCTGAGAAATTGCTATATTTACCCTGTACAGTGATTGGTCTTAAGTAGCCCTGGTCATCTGGGTTGCTAGGGTGAGAAAATGAAGTCCGTGCTACAAGAACTACAGACTCGTGACTCTGTGGCCTGTGTCTTGTTACGGATACAGTGTTGGCATCTACTTGGTCTATAAACACCTGGCAATGAGAAAAAAGAAGATGCTGATGATGCATATGATAATCATAAAGTGTGTCCAAGAACCCTGTCAGTTTTTGACACTTTATTTCACTCCCGACAGTTCATAATCATCATCATATTTTACCTACCAAGAAACTCCATTTCTGGTTCATCTGAACTTCTGAGTGTTTCTGTGTGTGTGTGTGTGTGTGTGTGTGTGTGAGAGAGAGAGAGAGAGAGAGAGAGAGAGAGAGAGAGAGACAGAGACAGAGACAGAGACACAGACAGACAGACAGACACACAAAAAGTAAAGGCAGTACCAATGTACATACTGTCACAGGTGGGGTGTGTGTGTGTGTATGTTTGTCACCTATATTAGGTCTCAGCTTCATGAGATGGGGTGTGTGTGTGTGTGTATGTTTGTCACCTATATTAGGTCTCAGCTTCATGAGATGGGGTGTGTGTGTGTGTATGTTTGTCACCTATATTAGGTCTCAGCTTCATGAGATGGGGTGTGTGTGTGTGTGTATGTTTGTCACCTATATTAGGTCTCAGCTTCATGAGATGGGGTGTGTGTGTGTGTATGTTTGTCACCTATATTAGGTCTCAGCTTCATGAGATGGGGTGTGTGTGTGTGTATGTTTGTCACCTATATTAGGTCTCAGCTTCATGAGATGGGGTGTGTGTGTGTGTATGTTTGTCACCTATATTAGGTCTCAGCTTCATGAGATGGGGTGTGCGTGTGTGTATGTTTGTCACCTATATTAGGTCTCAGCTTCATGAGATGGGGTGTGCGTGTGTGTATGTTTGTCACCTATATTAGGTCTCAGCTTCATGAGATGGGGTGTGTGTGTGTGTGTGTGTATGTTTGTCACCTATATTAGGTCTCAGCTGCATGAGGTGGGGGTGTGCGTGTGTGTATGTTTGTCACCTATATTAGGTCTCAGCTTCATGAGATGGGGTGTGTGTGTATGTTTGTCACCTATATTAGGTCTCAGCTTCATGAGATGGGGTGTGCGTGTGTGTATGTTTGTCACCTATATTAGGTCTCAGCTTCATGAGATGGGGTGTGCGTGTGTGTATGTTTGTCACCTATATTAGGTCTCAGCTTCATGAGGTGGGGTGTTGTCACGAAATGGATTTAAGACTAGAGACTGTCTACCTATAGTGACAAGACACTAGTGAGAAGGAAGACTGGAAAATTAGATTTTGAAGAAAAATGATAGTGAAATGTGAACAGCTGACACTATTGGCTCCGAGGTTAAGAACCGAGGTTGATTCTTTCCTCGCCACTTCGGACGTCTTATGTGCTATAGTTGTCAACGACCTCTAGCTACCCTAAGGGGATAAGGTTATATCAAGCTTCACAAACACCAAGATACAGACAACATATAGCTACTGTACTAAAGGAAATGACTGATGCCAGCTACAATTTATACAAGTTTATTATACACCTATAAACAACTCATATACATAAAGTGCGAGGATGCACACCTGAAAAACAAAATCAAGCACAGTTAAAAAATGCATCAACCCCAACCCTTCTCCCACAATTGCAACCTGTATGGAGAAAGAAGGTAAGGTTAACTGAAATGAACTACACTGCACTTGATGTCGCCTACACTCCAAACTAGCTGTTCTAAATTCTAACTCTAACTCTAAGTCCACTGATAGCTGGAACGACCACGAAGTGTCTACACAATCTCTGCACAGACTTCGGTTCTACACAGCCTATCATGAAATCTCCTGAACACAACTAACTGCACCTCTAAACTTCAGCAGCTGGCCTCTGCTATGATCTTCAACAAAAACTACGTCTCTTTTCTGTGCTGACTTCTGTAGAGAGAATGTTCACCCTTTCTCTCTCCACGAACTCTGGAATTGATGACTGAGGTTTAACAGAACCCCACTGGATTCTGGACTGGAACTGTAGCTGACTTCTACCACTCTGAAATTACCTGCCCGAGTACCTATAACTGGGCCGTCGGCTTTATTATGGCCGTGAAGAAGCGAACATAAAATTACCACAACGCGGGCAGCATGCCAAATCTGCGTGTGTAACCGAATGAGCGTCAGAGCTCAGGATTTATCCACAAAAAATCCTATTCGCTGGAAAATGTCTTCCCCTGGCTGGGAAAACGTATTTTCTTCCTCTCCTTCCACCACTGGCAATTCATGCGAGACTTTGGGTGTCTGCGAACGCCACCACTGTGCCGTGGGAGAAATTTTGAGGTATCAAAAATTCTGCTCTTCCCCACAAAAAGCCGGTACCTGCTGTTCAGACAAAAGCAAAAACAACAGCTAAACAAAACGTTAATACTCTAGTACAAATAACAATTAACTTCCTTACTCTTCAACACGTAACTCCCCTCTCTTCTCTCTCTCCGAGCCAAAATAAACATCACCCGGTAATACAACACCGCAGACCGTCTGACCCAGGTTCTGCCTGACTAACTACGAGCAACAACAATATTTTCACTGGCGCGGTCTGGGCAGTCGTACTGTGGCCTACTTCTTACGCTGACACTAATGCCGTAATGATTAATACAAAATAAAACTAGCCCTCTCTAGGAATTCCTAAAATTCCCGTCAGTATGATTAATCACCTCAAAATTGAAATAAAGTATTATTCCCTTAACAGAAATAAATTTCCTCTCCATCTTCTGAATACACAGAATAACATGGCACAATCAATAACATATAACCCTGTTTACGCTAGCATCTACATACTGCTTAAAAGTTATACATAAACCCTGTTATCAAATTGAAAACCCCCGTAGTTCAACCACGTGTTTACAATTTTATGACCATGTGCGTCTCTCCCCCTCGTCCCTCTGAACATCGTATCAATAAATATACCGTAAACAACGCGCCCACGTGCTCGTGCAACAATACACCTCTTCACTCCCGTCCACAGATATATGCGTAACTATATAATTAGCGAGCATCAACTCTCAATAAAATCACAAATGAAAATACACATTACACACGCTCCCGACTATTCTGTACATAAACAAAATTCGCATCGCGGGTTTCTCTCCCGACCCACTTTGCAATAAATACAAAGCGCGTCCGTGGCATCTCAACTTATAAACCCAGCTCAATTACCGCTATTCCTTCAATAACCTTTAGCACGCTGCGGGCGACATGTGTCGCCAAAAAAAACATTGTTCTGACAGCTGGAGGCACCGTGTGTCGCCTTACGGATTTCATCGTTTCTAGCATGAGGACTTGTGTACACGTGATTTCAGCCCCGGATGTTAAGTTCTAATGTTATTTTCAAGAGAGCTAGCTTCCGTTTCCGATCTTAAAAAAGCGATGGGTGTATCCGCATTTATTTTTTGTAAATTTTTTAAATCGAAATGAATCGGCATCAACATGCAGCCAGTTTGCTCTAATTTTATTGGATTCTGACGCCATGCGGTGGGGATAAGATTTTTGTCTTTATAAGCGCTGATATCGTTTCTCAGAATATGTTTGATGGCTGAGATGGAAACGAAAGTAAAATGGCCTTTCAAGTATGTATATAATGTTAGGGGTTAGGACTAGGAATATCGGAAAGATTTAGAATTTCGGCCGAATGTCACAGCTGACGAGAGCGTTTGTTGCTTTGCTACTGATGATGGGTGTAACGAAAAGATCGTCATTTGATTTGTATTGGTCTATTGGGTCAAATGAATTTTCATTGAGATGCAAGGAATATGGGACCCTTCGTTTGCTGGTTATTTAAAAAAATTTTTTTTTTAATTTTAAAATTAAAAAAAAATATTTTTTTATTATTTTAATTTTTTTTTTTCGTTTTTTTCATCTTTCCTTTCCTCTCTTCCTATCACATCTAATATGTACACAAACAAATTTTATATCATCAGATTCACCATTCATTTATTTATATAAATTCCAAAAATGATAGCAATTGACCAAGAAACACAAAAACTATAGACATTAAGGGTCACCCACTATAGAAACGGGACGCTGTGAAAAAGAATGCAGCTGCAGGCGAAAATTTTCGCCAAAGAATGCAGCGTGCTAAAGGTTAAGGAAACAAATGGACCTATTAAGTCTCTCAAGTCTATCACTAAGATAGTATTTGATGGCTCTGAAGTTACGAAGTTAATTAACTCCACTTCCCAAGAAACTTACTGCTACGCCTAGACTAGAAAAATTAAATAAAGTCCCCACGCAAAAATGATGCTTACCAAATCTCGAATGTCCTACTGAAGGCAATCGACTTGACTCTGGCAACCGGCTTGGCAATTTTTCATTAAAAGAGAAAGAAGCTATGAAATATAGGCCTTTTATAATCAAGACCCCCACGCGCCGACTTCATGACGTCATATGCGCTGCGTGGTTCTAAAGCCAATGGCAGCTCTGCATTTCAACTGCAGTTAGCTCTCAGCCAATCAGAACCTTAGATCATGCTGATGCAACGTACATGAGTTTTAGACAAAGAAACGGGATTAAGCCTAGCCCTCTAGTGGCAATGAAACAAAAATGGCCAAAATATATACATAAAAAATCCCGAAAAATGTGTCTAGCTGCATGCCTATCTTTAAAAAAAGACGATCTGGTGCCAATCCTGATCTAGCATCTATAATCTTTCTTCTAGAAAAATACTGTCTAATTCCCTACACCCCCATTCTAAACACATAGATCAAACTCCATCGTGATCTCATCTTGAAAAAAACGTAAATAATAGAAGGAGAAGAAACATGGAGAAGGATTACCTGTAATCCCTCCTAAAATATTGAACAAAATGCCAGGAGAAAAAGACATGGGCCATTTGAAAGACAGAATCTCAGTACTTTCGTCACATCACTCCCCCCTTTCAAAGATTGAGCATCGATCTCATTACTGAAATCTCTGTGTTTCACATTGGCCCTTAACTCTGTCTACAAGGCTGTCTGTCCTTACCCCTCCTATTCAGTGTTCTTCGACCTTCCTCTTTTGCGTTTCCTCCTTCTTCCTCTCCTACAATGAGCTCCTATGCTCCGTTGGGAGAGTTGATCTCTCTTCGGACCTGTGCCGTCTAATGGCGGGTCTGAACTTTCCCTGGCTATGACCGTCACAAGGCTGTCCTGGTCAGCTGATGTGACCGGCGGGCGCTGTGGCGACCTGGCGATGACGACTTCCTCGCTGCGCGTCAGCAGGGTTGTGACTGCTGGTACCGTGCGAGAACGATGCAACGTCTCGGGTTCCTCTGGTGTAGAGCCTCCGATTTCTTGCTGGGTGTCTATTGGATCACGATCGACCTCAATAGCTTCTACCTTTGAAGAAAGGTAGGTAAGATCTGCCCCTGGCAGTGGTTCTGGACTCGCTCTTCCCCTACCGATATGAAGCGGGACAGAGCTCTCCAATATAGCTCCTTGCAAATGTGTAAGGTCGCTTTTCTCACTCTTTTCTGGCCTGAAAAGTTGGTGAGATGAAACTGTAGACCACGGGAGCTCTCCGTCTAACACCCTGGTTCTACCTTCAACCTTGCCCTTCCCTGTGAGAGTTACTGGCGTCGGTTGGAATGTGTCCTGCAGTGACACTTGACGGTTTAAGATCCCGTTAGATCGCGGAGAATCTGAGATAAAGCTCTCAGTGACTGGTTCCAATGTTCCGTGAAACAAATTGGAAAATATAGCCAATTTTTCGGGCTCCTCGTTACAAGAGTCGTTTCCTGTAAACGAGATACGAGAGTTGTGGGGCCCATCTCCGTCTATAGGCAAACGGATACTCAGATCACTGTCCTCCTCCGTTTGAGTAAAGTGCTGGTCGGATGGGGCTCCAGGGCTGGTTGGAACTATATGCTCGCTCAGACCGCTATCTTGTGCCCTATGAAGATGGCGCTGGTCGTTGACATATGTAATACCGCTCTTGTCAGTATGTCCTTCACTTGAAGGAGCTAATACCATCGGGGGCCTAATTCCCGACAACAAAGAGTGTACTTCCGGAATCAGAGGCGTCGTCACCACTGTTTGGCCGGTTGGCTGAACAGGGCTGGCAGGTAAATTTGCCTCTGCAAATAACATACCACTGTCGTCGGAGGCATTGAACCTCTCCTTGGCACGACAGCTATGTTTGAGCTCGCTCGGGGCTCCGTGAATTAGGGCTTCTCCTTTTTCACTTATCTGGCCTGCAGTAGGCCCCCTTGCATCAGCAAGGATCGGTGTGGTCAGGTTCCCCAAAACTAAATATGGGTTGCCGAGAATGAAGTCATAGGCTGGCTGAGCCATCACAGCTGCCTTGATCGTGCCAGACACAAACTTACATTTCACTTCAATGTTGGCGACCGGAAAGCACTGTGAGGTCCCTTTCCTTAAAATTCCACCAATATTCACTTTTTCCTTGGTCATCTGCCAGGGCTTCACCAGATGTCGGGCGACTATGCTGGGGTAGGTAAGCCCACTGTCAAATAAGCAGGTTGTCTCAGTCCCGTTCACTTCTGCTGGCCCGCTGTTGGAAAACAACTTCTCTGACTGGAAGGGTTTCCACTTCTTCCCTTGTTTCACCCTCACAGGCCTTAAACAAGCCACCTGATGAGTGGGTTGTTTGTTTGGGCACCGTGTTGTCCAATGAGAGGTAGTCCGACAGAACCTACAATATCTCTCATTATCTCCCCGGTTCCTGACGGGTTCATGAGAAGTCGGCCCCTGTGTTCTGTTAGGTGGCTGGGAGCGCATGTTATGACTGGGAGGGGGCTCCTTGCGAGACGGCCCTTGCTGTTGGTGAGCTGAAGAGGAAGGCGAATGCGATGAAGATGCTCCTTTGTCCGGGGCTGGCAGGTCAGGGTGTTTTCTTTTCTGGCCCAGTACTTCGGCCTGTGCCGACTGGAACCTTTCAGCAAAAAGAATAATCTGGTCCAGTTGCTGGGCGCCCTGCTCCGCCAGGTACTTCCTTAAGTCCGGAGACATGTTGGCCTTTATCTGTTCGCACATGATGAGCTCTTCGAGTCCTTCAAACGATTTAGCCAAACCCGACAACTCTCTCCAGCGAGTGAGGTAATTCCTCAGCCTCTCCGCGAACTGGGGAAAACTTTCCCCTTTCTCCAGACGACTTTCCCGAAACATTGTTTGGCACTTCCGGGGAGTCCATTGGAATCGCTGTAACAGGGCGTTCCGCAGTGCCTCAAAGTTATTCTGGTCATCCACTAGCATCTTGTTATAGACCTCATATCCATGTCCTCTTAGAGATTGAGATAATTTGAGACACCAAAGACTATCATCCAGCCCATATGCCTTTGCCATCCGTTCAAATTTTTCCAAAAATACCTCAATTTTCTCATTCCCGTTAGGAAAAGAGTCCATTGGAAAATTCATGGCTGCCATCCGGGGCCCTCCATTTCCTGAGGTGTCTGTCGCCCCTGCTCCGGGAGAATCTCCGTTAGCCGAACTACCTTCCGAAGATCGGTACTGCAGTTCCAGTGAACGCAGGGCAAGTTCATGCTGTCTCTCTGCTGCCTTCTCCCTCTCTTGGGCTTCCCTCTGTGCTAACTTCTCCTGGGCTTCCCTCTGTGCTATCTTCTCCTGGGCTTCCCTCTCTGCTATCTTCTCCTGGGCTTCCCTCTCTGCTTTTCTCTCCTCTGCCTGTCGGGTCTTCTCTTCTTTCTCCGCTTCCAATTTACGCAGGTCCATCTCTGCCAGTCGGGCCCTCTCTTCTTTCTCCGTCTGACGGTCCTGTTCCCTCATAATGTACGCCCTAGTCTCGGCCTCATTCATCCCCATGCTTTTAGCTGCATCCTTCCATGCAGTAAGTAGCTTGACCAATTCAGCCATCTTACCTGACAAATCAGCAGTCCTCACAACGAGGGGAAATGACAAAAAAAAAAAAGGAACCAGAAAAATTTACTGTTCCCTACTAGGAATATGCTGTCACAAAAACCCGCACTCAGACTAGCACCAAGTCTGACTAATAACTACCTGAAAAAAATTCAAATTATCCAGCTACCCAAAACCCGAATTTACTTTCCTGTCAAGAAAAAAATTAGATTAGCCATCAATTACCTCTAAGTCATAAACAACCTTACTACAACTAACATCTAAACTGACTACAACCTGTGGAAAAAAAACTATAGCTGGATCAGTCTTAATATAGCTCAAGTCTAGGGGATTTATAAGAAATCTATTTCCAGAACTTTCTTCAGAGACAATTTATGAATCTAGAATTGATCCCAACAAAGATGATCCCAAGGACGACGCCACCCACTTTGTCACGAAATGGATTTAAGACTAGAGACTGTCTACCTATAGTGACAAGACACTAGTGAGAAGGAAGACTGGAAAATTAGATTTTGAAGAAAAATGATAGTGAAATGTGAACAGTTGACACTATTGGCTCCGAGGTTAAGAACCGAGGTTGATTCTTTCCTCGCCACTTCGGACGTCTTATGTGCTATAGTTGTCAATGACCTCTAGCTACCCTAAGGGGATAAGGTTATATCAAGCTTCACAAACACCAAGATACAGACAACATATAGCTACTGTACTAAAGGAAATGACTGATGCCAGCTACAATTTATACAAGTTTATTATACACCTATAAACAACTCATATACATAAAGTGCGAGGATGCACACCTGAAAAACAAAATCAAACACAGTTAAAAAAATGCATCAACCCCAACCCTTCTCCCACAATTGCAACCTGTATGGAGAAAGAAGGTAAGGTTAACTGAAATGAACTACACTGCACTTGATGTCGCCTACACTCCAAACTAGCTGTTCTAAATTCTAACTCTAACTCTAAGTCCACTGATAGCTGGAACGACCACGAAGTGTCTACACAATCTCTGCACAGACTTTGGTTCTACACAGCCTATCATGAAATCTCCTGAACACAACTAACTGCACCTCTAAACTTCAGCAGCTGGCCTCTGCTATGATCTTCAACAAAAACTACGTCTCTTTTCTGTGCTGACTTCTGTAGAGAGAATGTTCACCCTTTCTCTCTCCACGAACTCTGGAATTGATGACTGAGGTTTAACAGAACCCCACTGGATTCTGGACTGGAACTGTAGCTGACTTCTACCACTCTGAAATTACCTGCCCGAGTACCTATAACTGGGCCGTCGGCTTTATTATGGCCGTGAAGAAGCGAACATAAAATTACCACAACGCGGGCAGCATGCCAAATCTGCGTGTGTAACCGAATGAGCGTCAGAGCTCAGGATTTATCCACAAAAAATCCTATTCGCTGGAAAATGTCTTCCCCTGGCTGGGAAAACGTATTTTCTTCCTCTCCTTCCACCACTGGCAATTCATGCGAGACTTTGGGTGTCTGCGAACGCCACCACTGTGCCGTGGGAGAAATTTTGAGGTATCAAAAATTCTGCTCTTCCCCACAAAAAGCCGGTACCTGCTGTTCAGACAAAAGCAAAAACAACAGCTAAACAAAACGTTAATACTCTAGTACAAATAACAATTAACTTCCTTACTCTTCAACACGTAACTCCCCTCTCTTCTCTCTCTCCGAGCCAAAATAAACATCACCCGGTAATACAACACCGCAGACCGTCTGACCCAGGTTCTGCCTGACTAACTACGAGCAACAACAATATTTTCACTGGCGCGGTCTGGGCAGTCGTACTGTGGCCTACTTCTTACGCTGACACTACTGCCGTAATGATTAATACAAAATAAAACTAGCCCTCTCTAGGAATTCCTAAAATTCCCGTCAGTATGATTAATCACCTCAAAATTGAAATAAAGTATTATTCCCTTAACAGAAATAAATTTCCTCTCCATCTTCTGAATACACAGAATAACATGGCACAATCAATAACATATAACCCTGTTTACGCTAGCATCTACATACTGCTTAAAAGTTATACATAAACCCTGTTATCAAATTGAAAACTCCCGTAGTTCAACCACGTGTTTACAATTTTATGACCATGTGCGTCTCTCCCCCTCGTCCCTCTGAACATCGTATCAATAAATATACCGTAAACAACGCGCCCACGTGCTCGTGCAACAATACACCTCTTCACTCCCGTCCACAGATATATGCGTAACTATATAATTAGCGAGCATCAACTCTCAATAAAATCACAAATGAAAATACACATTACACACGCTCCCGACTATTCTGTACATAAACAAAATTCGCATCGCGGGTTTCTCTCCCGACCCACTTTGCAATAAATACAAAGCGCGTCCGTGGCATCTCAACTTATAAACCCAGCTCAATTACCGCTATTCCTTCAATAAGGAAACAAATGGACCTATTAAGTCTCTCAAGTCTATCACTAAGATAGTATTTGATGGCTCTGAAGTTACGAAGTTAATTAACTCCACTTCCCAAGAAACTTACTGCTACGCCTAGACTAGAAAAATTAAATAAAGTCCCCACGCAAAAATGATGCTTACCAAATCTCGAATGTCCTACTGAAGGCAATCGACTTGACTCTGGCAACCGGCTTGGCAATTTTTCATTAAAAGAGAAAGAAGCTATGAAATATAGGCCTTTTATAATCAAGACCCCCACGCGCCGACTTCATGACGTCATATGCGCGGCGTGGTTCTAAAGCCAATGGCAGCTCTGCATTTCAACTGCAGTTAGCTCTCAGCCAATCAGAACCTTAGATCATGCTGATGCAACGTACATGAGTTTTAGACAAAGAAACGGGATTAAGCCTAGCCCTCTAGTGGCAATGAAACAAAAATGGCCAAAATATATACATAAAAAATCCCGAAAAATGTGTCTAGCTGCATGCCTATCTTTAAAAAAAGACGATCTGGTGCCAATCCTGATCTAGCATCTATAATCTTTCTTCTAGAAAAATACTGTCTAATTCCCTACACCCCCATTCTAAACACATAGATCAAACTCCATCGTGATCTCATCTTGAAAAAAACGTAAATAATAGAAGGAGAAGAAACATGGAGAAGGATTACCTGTAATCCCTCCTAAAATATTGAACAAAATGCCAGGAGAAAAAGACATGGGCCATTTGAAAGACAGAATCTCAGTACTTTCGTCACAGGTGTGCGTGTGTGTATGTTTGTCACCTATATTAGGTCTCAGCTTCATGAGATGGGGTGTGTGTGTGTGTATGTTTGTCACCTATATTAGGTCTCAGCTTCATGAGATGGGGTGTGTGTGTGTATGTTTGTCACCTATATTAGGTCTCAGCTTCATGAGATGGGGTGTGTGTGTGTATGTTTGTCACCTATATTAGGTCTCAGCTTCATGAGATGGGGTGACCAGTTCCCTTTCTTGCTGCCTTTGCCTTCCCTAACTCAAGAGAAGAGTTATGTACCCATTTTTACAGCTAGGTAGACTGGAGCCTGATGAGATCTGGTTTTGAACCTGCTTCCTTTGCCTCAAGAAGCAAATGCTTCAAAAGAAGCTGGAAATAATCCATAAATCTTGTCTGGAAAGAAACACCTGTTTTATCACATTGTCCCCTCTTTGGTGAAGGAATAAAGACTGACCATCTGATCGACTTTCACCTGCAGTCCTCCTTTAGAAAGTTGGCAAAATTCTTTCATTCGTTCGTTTGATTATGAAGCCATCAATTTTAATGTCAACTCATACAACAACACATCCCCCCCCCCCCCTCGGTAGTAATCAGTTATTTTACAGTAACCCTATAACGCTGGTAGAATAGTCTTTTATTTGATTATGGAGCCATCAACTTTGATGTCAATTCATACACCAGTAACCCTCCCTAGCCAGCTGGTAACAATCAGTTATTTTATAATCAAGACCCCCACGCGCCGACTTCATGACGTCATATGCGCGGCGTGGTTCTAAAGCCAATGGCAGCTCTGCATTTCAACTGCAGTTAGCTCTCAGCCAATCAGAACCTTAGATCATGCTGATGCAACGTACATGAGTTTTAGACAAAGAAACGGGATTAAGCCTAGCCCTCTAGTGGCAATGAAACAAAAATGGCCAAAATATATACATAAAAAATCCCGAAAAATGTGTCTAGCTGCATGCCTATCTTTAAAAAAAGACGATCTGGTGCCAATCCTGATCTAGCATCTATAATCTTTCTTCTAGAAAAATACTGTCTAATTCCCTACACCCCCATTCTAAACACATAGATCAAACTCCATCGTGATCTCATCTTGAAAAAAACGTAAATAATAGAAGGAGAAGAAACATGGAGAAGGATTACCTGTAATCCCTCCTAAAATATTGAACAAAATGCCAGGAGAAAAAGACATGGGCCATTTGAAAGACAGAATCTCAGTACTTTCGTCACAGGTGTGCGTGTGTGTATGTTTGTCACCTATATTAGGTCTCAGCTTCATGAGATGGGGTGTGTGTGTGTGTATGTTTGTCACCTATATTAGGTCTCAGCTTCATGAGATGGGGTGTGTGTGTGTATGTTTGTCACCTATATTAGGTCTCAGCTTCATGAGATGGGGGGTGTGTGTGTATGTTTGTCACCTATATTAGGTCTCAGCTTCATGAGATGGGGTGACCAGTTCCCTTTCTTGCTGCCTTTGCCTTCCCTAACTCAAGAGAAGAGTTATGTACCCATTTTTACAGCTAGGTAGACTGGAGCCTGATGAGATCTGGTTTTGAACCTGCTTCCTTTGCCTCAAGAAGCAAATGCTTCAAAAGAAGCTGGAAATAATCCATAAATCTTGTCTGGAAAGAAACACCTGTTTTATCACATTGTCCCCTCTTTGGTGAAGGAATAAAGACTGACCATCTGATCGACTTTCACCTGCAGTCCTCCTTTAGAAAGTTGGCAAAATTCTTTCATTCGTTCGTTTGATTATGAAGCCATCAATTTTAATGTCAACTCATACAACAACACACCCCCCCACCCCCCCCCCCCCCCCCATCCCCCCCCCCCCCCCCCCCCCCCCCCCCCCTCGGTAGTAATCAGTTATTTTACAGTAACCCTATAACGCTGGTAGAATAGTCTTTTATTTGATTATGGAGCCATCAACTTTGATGTCAATTCATACACCAGTAACCCTCCCTAGCCAGCTGGTAACAATCAGTTATTTGACAGTAACCCTATCTATCAAGCTGGTAAAAATCTTTCACTGGATTATGGAGCCATCAACTTTGACATCAAGTCACACACCAGTAACCCTCCCTAGCCAGCTGGTAACAATCAGTTACTTGACAGTAACCCTCTCTTATCAAGCTAGTAACAAAATCCATTACCTGAGCATAAACTATTACCAGAGAACAACCTTTTCTATCAAGCTGGTAAAATAATCTGTCATCTGACCATCAAATCTCAGCTGAGTTACCCTCCAAAACTGGTAACAGAAAGTTATCTGACCTATTGACCATCAACTCTTAAGTAACCCTCCCAAACAAACATGTAACAGACAGCATTATTTGATCATCAACTCTCACCTGAGAGTAACCCTCCGTAGCAAGCTGATAATGCAGTCTGTTGAGGACTTTTATCCCAGCTGTTATGCCAAAGTTTTTATTGATGTGGGACCTGTCTGGACTCTCACTATCTGTCCATGATGTGTACAGTCTGTTTTCTGTGACCACACTAATCTAAACACAGGAAAATATGCACATTCACTTTATTGTGTAAGATTATATTATCTGGTAGAAAATAGAATCTGAAAAACAGCACACAGTATTGAGCAACAGAATATCATTATCTCCATAAACATGTATTCTTTATGATAAAAATACAGATTTCAATATCCTTGGCAGCTGTCAATCACTGTAAACAGAGAATTAAAACTTCAGTATTGGGAATCTGTACAGCTAATGCAGTTCTTTCAATACCCTTTAGCTCCCCAAGGAGCATAGGCCTTCACTTAACACACACGCCAAGTCCTCCTGTCACGTGCCATCAGCTTACACCTTCACTTAACACACATGCCAAGTCCTCCTGTCACGTGCCATCAGCTTACGTAGTTTCCATGTCTTCATCATTTTTACTTCTGTCTCCATGTGTTTTTTGATCTACCTCTGCCTCTCTTTCCCAGGGTACTCTAGAACAAGGACTGTCTTGTAATGCTTTTAACAGAGTTCATCAGTGTGTGTCCTATCCATCGCCAGCATCTTCTTCTCATCTCTTGTTCCACTGGCACTTGTCTGGTTCTTGTCATCAGTTCCACATAAGTCACCTTACCATATCATTTCAACCCCTCTGTTCTATGCAAGCACCCAATTATGAAAGTCTGTAGATTTTTAGTTCTTGTTTTTGTTGTTCTCTGCTATGAAAATGCAGTTCTCTGCTACTCTCTATTTGCCAAAATTAATAACTCAGCATAGATTTAGGGAGGACTGAAGTAATCTGACAGTAAATGGTGCAGTAAAAGACTACAGATAATGCATCTTGGCTAGGACAAAGAAAATGCCTATGTTATGACCACAAGGCCTTCAACAGGGCCAAATGAACAAAAATAAATGACGAAGAGAGCACAATATAAAACACAAAGTAAATAAAAATGACACATTCCTATTAATGGAAAGGCTGCCATGGGTTCCAGTATTGTCAAAATGACCACTTGAATAGATATAAAGAACTGGTTTGTGTGAACACAAATGAAAACTGTAAATTATTATTTAAAAAATAAAAACGAACTTTCTTGGCTGGCTGGGTGAGAGGTAAGCAGTGAAGAAACAAAACGGTACCAGAAATCAAGACATAAATAATACTAATGTACAGAACAGTCTGCCATCAATGGTACCTATACCTTGTAGCGGTATAGCAGCTTGTGTACCCTGACAATCCCCAGAGCTATGCCAGTGGGAGATTTACTCCTGGTAGGTTCAACCAAGCTGGACTGGTCTGCGTGGGTAGGGGTCAGACAAAAGCTGGTACCCTAGTCCTCCAGGATGGGGGTTTTAGCTCAGGGCTGACACCCCTATCTATGTAAAAAAATCGCACGTTACGGAAATGGCAACAGATGAAAAACTTTGATGCGGGACGGACATCTGGAGTCTCAGGCTCGTATGACTGGCAGTGGTGAAAGCTGAAAGGAAGCCATTGGCATGAAAATGGATGCCCTGACCGCAAAACACGAAACCAGAATTGGTTTTTGGAACGTCAGAACTATGAATGAGGCAGGAAAGCTGAGACAAATCACAGCAGAGATGAGGAACTACAAATTACATATCCTGGGAATAAGCGAGAGCAGATGGACAGGGATGGGGAGAATAAAAACAGCTACAGGGAAACAGTACTTTATTCTGGTAGAGAGGATGGTCAGCACAGCGAAGGTGTAGCCATTATTCTGAAGAAAGGAATGGAAAGGTCTTTACTGGAATGGAAACCCATCAACAACAGACTGGTAAGAGCAAGACTGAGAGGGAGATTCACCAACACCACAATTATACAATGCTATGCACCAACAAATGACAGCGATGAAGAGATCAAGGACGGGTTCTATCAACAGGTACAAAAGGAAATAGAAACTGCACCCAGCTACGATCTTATTATAGTAATGGGAGACCTAAATGTGAAAGTTGGAACACACAATAATTATAACGAAAGCGTAATGGGGAAATACGGCAGTGGAACAGTAAATGAGAATGGGGACAAATTAATAAGCTTCTGCAGTATTAACAACCTGGTCATTGGGAACACTTTTTCCACACAAAGAAGTGCACAAGTTAACATGGGAATCACCAAATGGACGAGACAGAAACCAGATAGATCACATAATGATAAATGGCAGATGGAGCCATGCACTACAAGACGTGAAAGTAAGAAGAGGTGCAGATGTGGGAAGTGATCATCACCTAGTAGTAGCAAGACTGAAGGTGAAACTCAGAGTTGCTCGACCAGTTGCAGTCAAACAGAAAAGATATAACATCACGAAACTTAAGGACCCCCTCACCAGAAAAGCTTTTGTGGTCGACGTAAAGAGACGATATCCGATTACCAAAAGCCAGGAAAGAACAGAGACCGATGATGTCGACCAGAAATTCAACACCATCTCAACAATATACAAGGAAAGCAGCAAGTCATGCTTGGGATTCCAGGAAAGAAAGAGCCAAGACTGGATAACACCAGAAACGCAAAACACCATAGCAAAGAGAAAGGAAATGAAAAGAAAGAAAACAGAAGCTAAGTCTCCCAGGTTAAAGGCAATATATAGTGAACAGTACAGTCAGCTGGACAAGGAAGTAAAACGTCAAACCCGTGCTAACAAAAGGACATTTCTGGATGACCTTGCAAGACAGGCAGAAGAGGCAGCACTGAGAAATGAACAAAGCACAGTTTATAAAATAACTAAAACTATCAGTGGAAAACGAGGTGCAAACAACATAACATTAGTAAGAGAAGCAAGGAAATCTCACCACAGCACAGGGGCAGGAAACAAGATGGGCAGAGCACTTCAGAGAAACACTGAATAAGGAACCACCAGAGACTCAGCTGAATGTTCCTGAGGCTGTGTGATGCAGTACTGTGATTTTATTTTTCAACAGGCCCGATTCCGTTCTTCTATTTGATTTTGCACCAGTCTTCTTCCCTTTGTAACTAATTGTGTTTGCCATGTTTCTTCTCCTTGAAACATATCAGTGGGGTACTGGAAGATAAGACAGGTCTGTATTTCAGAGCTGGCATTTGCTGATGATGTTGCCCTGATTGCTAAATCAGAGGCACATCTCCAATCCAACCTACAAGTCTGGAAGGAAGAGCTGGAGAAGAGAGAGATGGTCATAAGTAGCTCTAAAACAAAATCCATGGTGATATCACGAGAAGAAAGAAGATATCAGATTAAGCTGGGAGAACAGGTCCTGGAGCAGGTCGACCACTTCAAATATCTCGGAGCTATTACAGACCGAAAGGGAGGCATCAAAGAAGAGTTGGCCACTCGAAAAGCAGCAGCTGGGAGACTTTTTCAGGCCATAAATCGAGGATTCCTCAGCAAGAGAGAGGTTGGTAAGAAAACGAAGATGGCTGTATACCGCTCCACCTATGTCCCAGTCTTGACATATGGATGCGAGTCATGGGCAAATGACTACAACCCACAAAAGCCAGATCCAAACCTCAGAAATGAGGTATCTGAGGAAGGTGGTTGAAGTAACAAGAAGAGACACGGTCCGCAACCAGATGATACGTCAAGGCCTAAAATGCCACCCCCTGCAGACCCAAGTAGAACAGTCCCAATTAAGATGGTTTGGCCATGTCTGCAGAATGGGAGAAAATCGGCTACCACGACAAGCATGGGAAACAAAGAGCCAGGGATCCAGACCCCCAGGATGACCCAGAGTCCGCTGGGAGGACAACATTAGACAATCTTTGAAGGACCGAGGACTAGAATGGAACCAGGCCAGGAGGAAGACAGCTGATAGGATAGTCTGGCGCTCTCTCTTCCAAACCTCTACACCTCACGGTAGAAGGGGAACGACTAAGTAAGTAAGAAACATATCGAGTTTGGTCTTTTTCTGTAGGTCTAATAATTGCGTTTTTAATAGGAACTACAGGGGAGTTATATTAGATTTTCACCAGTTCGTTTTTTTCACCAGTTCTTTTCGCTAGATAATCGCGATCAGGGAATCTTGTTTTCTTTGTTAAAAAGAATCGCGGTCGTCGCGTAACGTGGCGCAATTTTTTGGACACGCGGGTCTGCGCGTTGTTTTCAAATCTATTGGCGTAGGCACGGTTGTTTAATTTTGTAGGAATTTCATTGGACGGAAGAGGAACGCCAGCGATGACGTATCTGGCCTCGTTGTCTGTAATAAATACTAGAGGAAATTAATTGTGGGCGCCTTTTGTCCGAAGAATATTCAGCTGTGAGAATCTACGTCATAGGCACTTGCTCTTCAGTGAGATATTTGATCTATTGAGTAAGCCATAACTATTTAGCGTGGTACTTGTAATTCACTTCTAATAGAGACTAGCCGGTTAAAGTATAAGCTTTCCTAAGGAGGTTTTAATTTCATTTTTAAACCGAAGTGCCATCAATTACGATCTCAGAGAAAGTATTTAATGTAAGAGGTGCAGAGAATTCTTTATATGATCATAGCTAGGAGTGTGTAAAGATTTTGTGACATTTAATGTGAGCGCCATAATATTTAAAAGAAGGTCTAACATTTTTAAAGAAGGTCGGTAGGAAAAACCCGCATCTTTGATTTATGAAAAACTTCTGTATATATACGGGAGCGGGATATTGTAATTTTAAGCACGTGGGCACGGTTATTGTATTGAGTTTTAAGTCGGGATTGTTACCCAGATTATGGTGAAGGAACACATGTATTTAACTACAGGGGGATACATTGATAACCTCGATTGTTTATAATTAAATTGCAGTTTAAATACGCTAGCATAATTTTGGTGTACATTATTTATTGTGCACTTTTATTGTTGTATAGTCAGAAGACATGAGATGTAATCTATATTTCTGTTATGGGATTTCCTTTTATTTTCAAGAGATGTAGATTTTATTTTGCTAAGGGAAGTGTTTTCTGAGACGGGTTTCAGCCTGCCTAGATTTAATTTTGTATTGATAAATGTACCCAAAGGGTCAGTGAGAAAAGTAGCCCAAATATTTTTGGACAGGTATGGCCTCAGTGAAAAATTGTTGTGACACATGGCTAGTCATACAGAACAAAGGATCTGGTTCAGCCGATGTTTACTTTGGAAACGAGAGAGAGAGGGGATTGCCTGGGAGATTGACTTTATGGGGCATAAATATTTTGTACCATTGTGCATAGCGGGAATAGAGAAGGGGAGCTGTAATTGATTTAAAGGGAGTTTAGTGGTTGAGATGTGTAACTTTTGACGTGTTATATAGCTGTTGCTTTGTTTGGTCCACAGCGAGTTTTCACGGTCTGTAGGAGGGGCAACCAGCCTCTGTCCTTTACAATGGCAAGTTGTCATCTTAGGAGCATATAGCTCGAGAGGTCGGAAAAGGTGCAAGAAATACCATATGTTCCCCGGTAGCAAAGACAATCTTCAGCTGGGAACAGGATTTGTCTTCAATCCAGAGCTCTTAGCTCATTATACCACTCCGACAACAGCCCATGGCTGGGAGATTGGTCTAAAGTTTTATACAGCCATAATAAAGCTGTATGTCCCTAAACCTCGAGCAGGTTAACGGGGCAAGTAAGAAGTCGGTCAGCAGCCCTGAACCTTCTACAAGTGAGTCAAGTACCTCGAGCTTGAAACCCAAGTCATCAGTGCAGAAATCAGAAGCAGGAGACAGGGATATCATTCCTGGTTCTGAACGTTATCAAGAGAAGAGGCGTAACGGAGACGCCACATCAGCAGACGTCGTGGGTTAGAGAGACACTGAGACCAGGCGGAGAGAGAAGAGAGAGAAAATAGACAGGACCAGTAGGGTCTTTTATTATCCATTAGATGGACAGACTCTGAGCCATAGTTGCAATTTAAGTCTACTAGGTAGCAGTCCAGTGTTTTAGTTAGCGGCGCATATCGCCTAACGAGTTGGAAGCTGTGTAAACATTCGTTTAGGCAGAGTCAGCAGGGCAGAGACAGTAGACAATATTATAGTGGTAGACAGTGGAGGCTTAAGCGGATGCCCCACCAGTTAGAGTGTGGTTACAATCACTAATCATTCTATTTTTCCTCAGCAGGGTGACTGACAGAGTGAATGTGGTTGTGGGTTTTATGTGTCTATCTACTTAATTGGTTCTTTGTTTTTCAGGTCTGTGCAACAGTGCACGATATTTATTTCTTTGCTGTATGATGACATTTAACCTTTAGCACGCTGCTGTCGACATATGTTGACGAAGGTAACCTATGCTCTCCCAGCTGTTGTCGACATATGTTGACAAGCGGATATTTTCGTTTTCTAGCATTAGGATGTGTGTACACGTGACTTCACCCCCGGATGTTAAGTTTTAAACTTATCTGAGAGAGAGTTAACTTCCGTTTCCGATCGGTCTTAGTAATGGGTGCATTCGCGTTTATTTTCTGTGAATTTTTTTAATCGAAATGAATCGGCATCGAACACGCGGCCATTTTCGCTCTAATTTTATTGGATTCTGACGCCGATGCGATGAGGAGGAGATTTTTGTCTTTATAAGCGCTGATATCGGTTCTCAGAATATGTTTGATGACAGAGATAGAAACGAAAGTAGAATGGCATTGCTAGTATGTATAATTTTAGGGGTTAGGATTAGGTTTAATCGGAAAGGTTTAGGGTTACGGCCGAATGTCACTGCTGACAAGGGCATTTGTTGCTTTGCTACTGATGATGGGTGTAATGAAAAGATCGTCATTTCATTTGTATTGGTCAAATGACTTTCATTGAGATGCAAGGGATATGGACTCTTCGTTTCTTGATTATTTTTTTTTAATTTTAAAATTTAAAAAAAAAAAAAAATTTTTATTTTTTTTTTCATCTTTCCTTTCCTCTCTTCCTATCACATCTAACATGTACACAAACAAATTTTATATCATCAGATTTATCATTCATTTATTTATATAAATTCCAAAAATGATAGCAATTGTCCAAGAAACACAAAAACTATAGACGTTACAAGTCGCCAACTATAAAAACGGGGGGTTGTGAAAAAGAATGCAGCTGCAGGGCAAGTTTTCGGGAAAAGAATGCAGCATGCTAAAGGTTAATGTTTTATTGTGTAAATAAAATATCTATATACTTTAGACTGGATCAGCTTCTATACTATAATGTACCCATATGCTGTCTGTATAGTGGTGTCTGTGGTCGTTATTTACACCTTATCTCCTTGTGTTTAAAGGTAGCTAGAGGGTGGTGAGGGTATAGCATAATTTTAGTCACATGTGGCAAGGGAGAGTCAATCCAGGTTCTCACCCTTGAGCCAATAGTCTCATCTGTCCACAGTCACTGTCACTTCATCTAAAATCTATCGTCTCAGACTTTCTTAACACTAGGGTCTTGTCTCTATCTTAAGACAACCTCTAGACTTAAATCCACTTCGTGACAGGCTGAAAGTGACCTAGACGTAAATACAGACATCCCACGAAAAGAAGAAATCATCACAGCTATCAAAGGGTTAAAAAATGGAAAAGCGCCTGGTCACGACAATCTAAATGCTAAGTTATTCACGGCAGACCCTGAACTAGCAGCAGAACTATTAGAACCACTATTTGCACAAGTCTGGGAAACTGAGACAACACCAACAGAGTGGAGTAAAGGAGTAATTGTCAAATTGCCCCTTGCAGACTGCAACAACTGGAGAGGAATTACTCTCCTCTCAGTTCCCAGCAAAATACTAGGCAGGATAATCATCCAGAGAATTTCAAAAGCAGTTGACTATAAACTGAGGAAAGAAAAAGCGGGCTTTAGAAAGAACAGAAGATGTGCAGATCATATATTCACCCTCCGGAACATTATAGAGCAGTGGCTCAGAATGGCAGAGACAGCTGTACATTAACAGACAACAGAGGGCAGTCCAAGAGGAATTAGATGGACAACATTTTCTACACTGGAAGACCTGGAATATGCAGATGACATTGCACTACTCATGCATTCACATCAACACATTCAAGACAAAACCGATAGACTGAATAAGTATGGCCAGCAGGTTGGCCAGAACATCAATCTGAAGAAGACAGAGGTCATGACATTAAATGTGGGCAATCCTGAGCCAATAACAGTAAGGAACCAGAAGTTAGAACAGACAAACACATTTACTTACCTAGGATGCATAGTAACACCTGACAGCGGAACAAGCAAGGACATTAACAACAGAATGAATAAAGCGAGAACAGCCTTTGCTATTCTCAACAACATTTGGAAGTCTTCCCAGTACAGCACAAACACCAAATTAAGATTGTATGAGAGCTGTGTACTTTCTGTGCTTCTCTATGGTGCGGAATGTTGGATAGTAGCAGAGAAGGAAATGTCGAAACTGTCCTCCTTCCACACAATCTGCCTAAGGAAAATTCTCAGAATCTTTTGGCCAAACACCATCAGCAACCAAGAACTACTTATTCGGAGTAACCAGGAAGACATGCACACCATCATAGCTGGCAGACGCTGGAGTTAGGTTGGCCACGTCCTCAGAAGGGACCCTGATACCATCACAAGAACAGCTATGCTATGGACCCCTGAGGGAAAGCGAAAGAGAGGCCGACCAAAAACAACTTGGCGGAGAACTGTGGAAGCCGAGATGCAAAGAATGAACCAGAGTTGGGGCACTGTATGAAGGATGGCCGCCGACCGAGCAAGGTGGAATCAATTTGTTGCTGCCTTACAGGACGCCACCAGGCGTGATGGCCGCTGACTGCTTTGACGGTTGGCTATTATGGATCAAAGAAGAAGAAGACAGAACAGTGCTTCTTAACCTTTTAGAGGTCCCCTCTCCACTTTACAACATTTTAAGAAGCCCTGCACCACTTTACATTTTAAGAAGCCCTGTTCCACTTTACAACATTTTTAGAAGCCCTGCACCACTTTACAACACTTTAAGAAGCCCTGCATCACTTTATAACATTTTAAGAAGCCCTGCACCAATTTACATTTTTAAGCAGCTCTGTACCCCATCATCTTCTAGCTCAGGGTTTCTCAACCTGTGGTCCATGGACTCCATGGGGGTCCTTGAGAGGATTCTAGAGGGTCTGTGTTTAACCTAAAATTTAAAATCTAAGGTTTTTTATTTTGGTTTTAATATTCATTTTTTCCAAGAAGGGGCCCACAGCCTTCACTGGAACATCAAAGCGGCCCACAGTCTTCCCCGGAGAATCAAAAGGGTTCAAGGCTAAAAAACCCTGTTCCAGCTTTTAAAAAATGTCAGAAATGACAAAGAGAGATACAAGTACGTTATTTTACATGGAAAGAAATGAAAAATATTATTATATTTATATATTTAGTGCATGCAGTAAGCCTACAAAAATCTTACACTGGTAATCAGAGTTACACGAATAAGAGGCTTTATGAGTAATTTCCAGCTTTTTTCATGCAACTGTAGACAGTGACTATACTTTTTTAGAATATAACAACACCAATACATCCTGCATCAAGTTTATAGAGACACAGAAAATCAAGTGATTTGGCCATCTCATGAGAATGGAACCCAATAAATTAACACTACTCGCCTAAAGCGAAAGAAGATCTGGGTTCAGAGCACGGGGAAGACCAAGAGACAGATGGACAGACATCAAAGACATCCTAGAACAACATGGGCTTACAGCAGCCAACGTTGGGCAACGCAAATTTCAGCTGCAGACTGCGCTTCCCGGCAATAGTGGAAGGGAAAAAGTAAAGTAAGTATATGAAGCTTTTTGAAGAAGTTTGAGTACAATCTATTCATCAAAGTCACATTGTGTTTTATTTTTGTACAAATACATGTGAATTCTGTATGTTATACTGTGTTTATGGTTATTCACATTCTAAAATATCTGGCAAATTCCCCCCCCCCCCCCCCCCCCCCCCACAAGAAGTCCTGTTATAAAAGGTTGCCTCAGAAAAAGTGTGTTGGATATTTAGGCCATCCACCTGAAGCTGTTGACGTTATTATGCATATTATGCAAATATTAAAATAACTCGTAGTTGAACACAATTACAGCTAAGTATTATTTTGCTGTCATTAAGCAACTCACTTGAATGGGTACCATCTGGTCATATCCTCTGTTACTGCCTATGGCACAGTTGGCTATAGTCACCAGGGCACCGGTTGGCCAGACATCATAAACTGATCGTTTCTTAATGAGAGACTCGTTGTCATGGGTCTGGTCATAGAACAAGGCATGAGCCACACCTGAAACTAAAGGTCTGACTCTGGGCTGGATGAATGCACCAACTGGATCACCACCATATCTGTAGACCAAGCGACCCTGCTCATGGGCATCCCACGCCACCATGGCCTCTATAGAACAAAGTAAACAATAAGAATGTTTATGTCATCATCATTTTCCTTTTCACTCCCTAAGGAGCATGGAGCCACCATTGCAGCTAGCCCTTGTGTGGGAATCCTGCACAAAGCAATCACATGCTCTTAGAGCAGTGCTTTCTGTAGCAACTTCTTTTACACAATGTGGTTGCCAGCCAGATGCAAATGTTTATGTACTGCAACCTTACTGTGTAGAAGAACGTCTGCAATCAAATACTTTACAGCACTTCTTAACTCTTAGTATACGAGCTCAAAAACCACGTTTTTACGAGCTAATTTCAGAGTACATTTTTAGTCATGACTACCTTAACTAATTTTGCATTAAATAATTTATTTATAATGATAACATAAAGTGTTATATATCAAAATGTGGAGAAATGCAACCCCTATGTCATGCACTTAACTAAATTGTTCAGTGGTTTTAAACATGCATGCAACATATACTGTAATGAGTGCAGAAAAATGTAACAAATTGAACTTATCAATATGTGTAATTAATTCTATTAAACTTCAACCTCTAAAACTACTTTAATTTTAAAGTACATCCATTTTCACATAATGTAGGAAAGTTTCAGTTGTTTCTGAGCACAAATAAAGTTTTTATCACGGTTTGAAATTGTTTGGTATATTTAGACAAAGCGTACACATATTTTAAGCTTATATTTACAGACATGACTACCGTAACTGATTTTAAATTAAATAATTCATTTATAATGATAAAATAAAGTGTTATATACCAAAATGTGAAGAAATGAAACCCCTTTGACATGCACCTAACTGAATTGTTCAATTATTTTAAATATGCATGCAGCCTATACAGTATTGAGTGCAGAAAAGTTGAAACATTAAAAAAATTTTGAAAAACAAAAATAATCCAATTTGAAGCCTGGAACTCCTAAAACCACTTCCATTTGAAATTACATCCATATTCACATAATTTAGAAATGTTTCAGTTGATTTTTATCATAAATACAGTTTTTATTACAACTGGAAATTTGTTGGCACATTTTGAAGACACACTCAAAAACTGAAAGTAAACTATATACAATGTAAATATTCCCTTCATTCTTAAAATTAAACTATTTTGCCTCATGGTATTTGGCAAAGCAGTCATTTGGGTGAAGGTGTGGATGATCTGTGCACCCTTCACAATAAAATATTGTTCTCACTCTAACTTCAGGGGCGCTACAAATGATGCACCTGCGCTGAAATTTGGATTTTTAAACAATTTGACTGGTTCCACACAGACAGTTCAACGGACTGTTGTGTTGATTTGCATGGGTTACTCTTTGTGGGATATTTTGGATAGTATCAGAAGCAACAAGACAAAGTTCTGTAATTAATTGATTCTTGAACTGCAGTAGGGTTTGCTTCTTTGAATTATTTGATCTGGTGAGTGCAAACAACACAAAATCATTCAACTGGGAAATTTCAAAGATCCAAAAGAAAATTTTCTTCCACCACTTTTCTGGTTTTTCTGTTGAATGTTCCATAGGCTGTTAAACACTGGTCAACCTCGTCACATCCATTCATTCATTGGTTGTAGTCATCAATCACAGCTGGTTTGTGCTTTTTTCGCCGATACGATTTGTGATTTCTTTGGTTTCCACAGTTGCAGAACTTGACACTAGAATGCAGGACTTTTTTGCCTTTTTATCTCTAAACATTACACAAAGAAACTTACTTTCTAGATCTAGAAACCATTTTGTCTGGAGATGCATCAGTTGTGTAGTCTTCAGTGCCTCAGGAAAGTTTTTACGATTTATATTTACAGTTCCAGTAAAATACTGATTGTTGTCGGTAAGAAACTGCAGCATGGCAAAACTTGTGTAGTAATGATCTGCATAAATATGACGACCTTTTCCACATGGTTTAAGCAGTGTATCAAAGACTTTGATGGCTTGTTGGCTCTTTACATCTAGCTCAGGACTGTATGATGTATTGACACCAAAGTAAATCAACAAATTGACAATGTAACCAAAAGCCGAAGGTCTTGACATGATATTTCTTAGGCTTTGAGGCATTGAACATTTTATGTGCCCACCTGCCTTTCCACCCTATCACCATTTCATCTAAAGACAGCTCCAAATTTGTAGAGATAAAATGCCTCCTGAAATCGTGTTAGGAGTTTCTGCAGAAACGGCTCAATTTTTGCTTTTCCCTGCGCGTCAACATCACTTACATGGAACATTGTGTGATACAATGCTTGGAACCTGTCCCTTGTAAATACCTGCCTGAACCAGGAAGTCTGTATGTAAGGCTCCTGAGACCAGTAATCACTCACTTTTGGTTTTTTGACAATACCTATGGCTATGATAACAGAAACAAACTTGTAAAGTTCATGTAGTGTTATTGGATGCCAGCTGCGATAACAGACTTTGCGCTCGCAGTTGCTGCTTTTGATTGACAGCATTGATCAGCATAATCATTGACAGACACAACAAGTTCTTCCAATATTTCCTCTGTTAAAAGGGCTTTGAGGCAAAACAGTGCTGGCGAGTCTTCTGGGATAATATCTGGATTCGTACCAGGAGTCCTGCACTGAGGTGGAACAAAGCGAAATGCATTCTGAGTTGAACCCTTATCAACTTCATTCCATCCAACCTCCTGTTCAATAATATTGTTGTCCTGAAGCTCAGAATTACCAGATTCAGTGATTACCGATCTCAGCTGTGATCTAGATCTATCTTCTCTTTCCTTTTTATGGCATTTATCTTTCCCTTTTAGTAATCCCCTACCAGTTCTATAACTAGGACCATCCAAGGGACATGCCCCCTCGTCCTCAAAATCTGTTAATGTATCGCTAAATTCATCTTCATCGGAACTATCAATGCTCGAAAACTCATCACTGTCATTAGCAATCCATGACTGAATAAGTTGCGATGCATGTTCGACCGATAATCTTTTCGAACGACCATTTGAACATGAAGCCATTCTCAGACAGAAACAAATTTTTTTTTTTAAAAACCACTTTATTTAATAAAAATTGAACAATATTTCACACAAACGTGATTATTCCAGTATTTTCAATCATGAGGTTTACCGGAAAAAGCATAAGAACTCTTTTATGGGAAGAAAATTATGTAAATAATGTTAAAACCGCAGTTACGGACACGGACTGGCCTACCTAAAAGGCCAGCCGTAAAACGGCGACCGATCGTCGGCCTACCTAATAGGCCGGTTGGATATTAAGAGTTAATAAAATTTAAGAGGCATGATCAAGATAGGATCCCACTATTAGAATATTTACAAGTATGCAGATCACTCCTAAGAGAGTGTGTTAAAAACAGAACAAGTGAACCTATCTTTGGATCTAATAAATAGTCTATAAAACAAGCAAAAATTATTACATAAGTCAGTAACAGTATGATATGAAGGTAAAGGTATAATTAATTTTAAGTGTAAACTTGTCATCTAGGGATTCTCAATATTAAATAGCTAGACAGCATCAGACATAAATATTAAACCAATCAAAAGTCTGTATCTACAAATTAAAAGATCATTCAGAAAAAAAGTAACGACACAGACAATCCTAATGTTGTGAAACAAACACTAAATAAAAGCACCTCTGTGAGAATGAGAAACAAGGGAAGATCTTGGACTACAGAGAGAAGAAAGCTCAAGAAAGTCTTGAGAGACGTGGGATTAAAATGGAGGGATGCAGAAAAGATATCTAAGATGAGACACTGCTAAAGGCTGTAACCTTTACACTCAGAGATATACTATGATGTCCCGTGTGGTTCCTGGGGGTGGGGGGGGGGGTCTCTAATGAGACAGAGAAAGAACAGGCTTACTGTTCCCTCAGTCATGTTGTACAAAGTGACTTATGCAAGGGACTGGCAACCTCATCATGACAAACAAACTGTTATGGAAATCACCACTGTAAGAACATCTGAATGCTTGATGTAGGCTTCCTGCAAGACGACCAGTTGCAGTGGTGACTCCATGCTCCGTTAGCAGCTAAAATGAAAATAATGATGATATACAAAGATCCAAGATAGCTCACAAGATACTGGCTGACGGATTCACTGGTATCATATTTAGTTAAACTCTGACCTCTTATCAGTGAGTTGATTCCAAGCCTATTCATGAAAAGATTATCCAGCTGCTCACTTCCGGTGAACAGCTCAGCAATCACATAGAGATCTGGTCTCACTTGACGGGCCACATCTAACATATGCTGAAATGTATTACAATGATGCAAAAACGCTGTTAATGTAAGCATAAACTAGTATTTTTATTTCATGTCAACTCAAATCTGTACAGTCCACAACTTACAGTGTTGCCTTTTTGTTTTTTTAGTTGATGTTAATCCTATGAAATTATCATTCCATCTGACACATCTTTGACATATGGGACAGAAAACTGGACAATAAAATAACTGTTTGCTATTGTTGTTATTGTTGAACAGAATCGACATCATTGCACTCCGGGCAAACCCATAGTGCACAGTCTCCCTCAGTATATGTCGAAGAGTGTGAATGCTAACTGTTCCTATAGCTCGCTGATTCTATACATGACGGATGTATCCTCTCATAAGTCCATCTCTGCTAACCATACGTGTGATGCCAAATTCCAAGTCTTAGCCTTGATAATTCATCTATTGCTGTGTCATTCTCCAATAGGCAATCATTAATTGTTCTCAGTATCTCTCCCTTATCCATATCCAGTGTCCCCACTGTGGGTGCTTTTGATGCTAGTCTGTCGGCTCTCTCATTACCACATACCCCTGCATGACCAGGACAGATCCACACCAGCTCTTGTAGACTCAAAGCTTCTATGGATGTTTTCCATTCATGCCGCAACCAACCACTTTGAACCTTTCGAAGCATAAATAACTGTTTGGAGAGGATGAAGAAGGGTTTAGTGGTGCAGTAACATGATTATCAGATGTAGTGTTCAGCTCTCTATGTAGTCCTCTGGCACACGTGATTAGCTCTCCCACCTTCTTTATTTTACTTCAATGCAGTGAAATAAAAAATGGTAGTTTAAATCGGATAGTTTAACAGGTGCCAATACTGCTTCAATTGTTCATCAAAAAACAAAAATCAGTTTAAAATTTGCAGTTCACATTAATAATAGATAAAGAGAAAAGTCTATTACCTGTCAATGAGAATCTTTTTCAATTCCATGACACAAATCTTAATCCCTCAACTGGCATCTGTTCAACAGTTTGTTAAATTTTTTTCCACAAGAAAGTGAAGAACATTTATCATTCCAAACATATGAATTAGAAGGTGTGACAGGCGTGGCATTTATTCTCAGCAACCTCACCTGACAACGCAGGTTGTGATCCTGCTTACTGGCTGGTTTAATCAACAAGCCTGGGATGATGAAAGAGCTGGTGGTTTTATTTTTATGAAATAGCTAATTTTCATATCTTCTCAATAAAAGGTTTACGCGTACTTTGTTGACAAAAAACATGACCAATTTCGTACATCAACACAAGTTCAGAAGAACACCATACAATCAAGAAGTGACAGTTTCAACTCGAACCTTTGAAAACGACGTTACTTTACCTTTTCTTCTTTTCCTCCATCTTCATACACTTTATAAGTTGGCTTCTAATTCAATTTTACATAACTCTGTTTTTCATACATTTAAAAAAAATGATATTCATTTATCTCTGAATCTACTTACCTCTTTAAATTCTGATAAACTAGCATTCCTGAAATAATTATATCTTCTTTATGTACCTGCCTAAAATATAGGTGATGATTACCTTAGTAACCTCATCTCATTCTATCTTAGGCATTTTTCACATTTACCCATGCACCTAAATCAATGCCAATTGTTTTTCCACCTGAGAGATGTTTTAAAACAGGGGCATGCAACTGATTGATCTTGATCTGCCAGTAGATACCAGGGGGTCATTTGGTAGATCTCTAAGTGGCGGAGGGTGGACAAAGAATTTTTCACCTAGGTAAATTGCAGACTAGCCCTTTCCTTCCGGCACTTAAAAGTACAATGTCCCCATGTCTAGAGGTACTTTATTTTCACCAGTTTTATTTTCTTCTGATCACGCGATTTTCCGTTGTTTACGGAAATCGCTATTTTCGGGCCCGCTTTTCCACCATTTTATTTCTTCTCATTTGAATATATATCGTGTTTGGTATTTTTTTTGAGTAGATAAATTAAATGGGTTCGTTTATGATGGTAGGTTTATTTTATTCTAGCATCAGTTTTACTTTCTTCTGATTTTTCGCGATTCCCGTAAAGTTCGTTGTTTACGGAAATAATCGCCATTTCCGGCACGCGATATGACGAGGCCGGAAGCACGCGGCCGGAAGCACGCGGGGTTTGCGTGGGTTGATAGTACTAATTTTTCTAGCGCTCCCATTGGTCCGGGATTTGCGTAGGAAGGGAAATCCGCGTGGGCGGTTGCTCTTGTATATATGGGACAGAAAACGGGGATTCGGTCTCTATGAAAAAATAAGTGCCAGCCGTCAGACTACGTAATTTATCGTTCTCCACTGTGGGAAAAACCAGCGATGAATTGGTATGTAAGATTTTATCGTATTATCGTTTTATTCATTAGAGGGTTCTTTGAGAAATTCGCCCTTAGGTAAAGATTAACTTTTCAGTTTTAAAATAAACGATAGCGCCATTAATTACTATTTTTGAAGAACGACGTAATGCAACAGTGTGCTTATTCTTTCTATGATTTTGGCAATAGATAGGAGTGTGTGAAGTTGTGAGAAACACGTGTGCCATATTTGTAGGATGTTATGTAAAACCACCATTTATTCCTGTATATTTTCTAATGTAAATTTATGGGGAAATCCCTGGTGTGTTCGTTAATTTTTCTGAGCCTTAAAAATGTGAGAAATATTGTCAGAGGGTTCAGATTTACGTTGTAAATGAATTATACTGCTTAGGGGAGGAAACTATTCCTATAGCGAGATTTAATTTAATAAGAGTAAGCCGGGGAAACTCCTGTGTTAATGGGTAAAAGGATTTCCCTAATTTTTGTCAAGTTTGAACACGTGATCGGCCATGCGTAACGGCCATGTAACATGTCAGACGGGTCTGGGCTATTGTTTGTTTTACCTGGCAGATTTTAGTAGAAGGAGGGGGGATGAAGAGGCCACGTGGGATAGTGGTATTATGTATTGTGAGTGTGATTTTAGTGCCACGTGGGATAGTGGTATTATGTATTGTTGTGAAGAACGAGAGAAAGGGGAGAAGAAGTGAGAATGAAGAGACACGTGTATAGAATTATTTTATGTATCGTATATGTTAGAGATAAGCGATTTTAGAGTGGGTGTACATGAGTCGCTGTTTCTTTTAATTTCAGCGAGTCACGGCGGAAACAGTGGGGAGCATAATTTTGTCAAATAAAATTATCCACGGCAAAAGACATATCTCAGGGTCAGAGTACTCGAGTATCGTCAGGAGCAAAAGAAAATTACCCTATGGTCTCTGGCAGTGAAGTCCCTATGCTTCAGCTGGACCGAGGTTTATTTATCATACAGCCGAGAGCATCGCTATTATAGTCTCTAGCAACGGCAGGTGGCCGGGAGACTAGTTTCATTTTGTACAGCCTGAAATCAAGGCTGTGTTTTTTTTTCCTCTAACTCCGGAGCGGGTTAAAAGAGGGAAGCTATTCAGCAGCAGAGAAGTTTTGTCTACAGTTAATCAAGTCCCTCATGCTTGATATCCGAACATCGTCATCACCAAAATCAGGAACAGGTGACAGGGTTACCATACCTAGGTCCTGATAGAAATCAAGAGAAGAGCGTAACGGAGATGCCGCATCATCAGCCCTCGAGTGTTAGAGAGACACTGAGATCAAGAGAGAAAGATAGAGAAGGAGGGAGAAAATAGACAGGACCAGTAGGGTCTGTTCAGTATCCATTGGACGGATAGACACTGAGTCTGCGTTCGAAAAACCAAGTCTATTATTTTTAGCATTTCTTGTGGTGTAGTTATCGGCGCCTATCGCCTGACTAGTAAAAGCTGTGTAGCCGTTCGTTGAGGAAGAGTCACCAGGACTAAGACAGAAATTTATTAGTGTTAGAGAGTGGAGGCTAAAAGTTGACAGCCCCACCAAAGTAGATTTGGTTTAAATCACTAACCATTTTTATTGTTCCTCAGCAGGATGACAGGAAGAGTGAATGTGATTTGGGGTTTTTTTTGTTGAGTGTCTCTCAATTTAATTGTTACCTTGGTTTTTCCAGGCCGTGCAACAGTGCACGCTATTGACTGACTTGATGACGTATGATGCCATTTTATGTTTTCTTGTATGTAAATAAATATATACATATATTATTTACTGGATCAGCTTCTATTCTTTACTATACTTACTCTATGTTGTCTGTATAGTGGTGTTTGTGGTCGTAATTATACACCTTATCTCCTTGTGTTTCAAGGCAGTCAGAGGTGGGGAGACTATAGCCATTTTTTTTTAGTCACGAAGCGGCAGGGGGAGATTCAAATCCTGGGTCTATCTCTTGAGCCAATAGTCTCACCTGTCCACAGGCATGTTATTTTCCATCTAAATTCTATCTTCTCAGACTTTCTCATACTAGGGTCTTGCTTTCATTCAGGCACACTCTATAAACTTAAAACCACTTCGTGACAAGTGGGCGGCAATCGTCCGGTGGATCATTCTGTTGAGATCAATTCTGTGATCTACATTCATAGATTGTCTCTAGGAAGTTTCTGAGAATAGAATTTCTTTAAATATCCCCTAGACTTGAGCTACTAGAACTGATCCAGTATAAGTTTTTCCACAGGTTGCAGTCTAGTAGATTTTTGTGGTATTTTTGATTTATATGACTAAGAGGTAATTGATGGCATACCGACATATTTTTCTTTAACAGGAAGGTAATTTAGTTTTTGGTAGCTTCTTAACTAAATTTTTTTCTCAGGTTATTGTTCAGACTTGACGCTAGTCTGAGTTCGGGTTTTGGAACAGCGGTTAAAGAGGGAGTATTATATATTACGTAACAGGTAGTTCCTTCCTTTTGTTCTCCTTTCTGTCATTTTCTGTTAGTTGTGAACTTACAGCAGTTTACAGGTAAGATGGCGGATATGGCCAAGTTACGAGCTGCCTGGCGTGAATCTGCTCAGGATATGGGAATGGATAAGGAGGAGACTAAGGCCTACCTGATAAGGGAAACTGATAGGCATATTCAGCGAGAGAAAGAGAAGGAGGACAGGGCAGCCGCCGCAGAAATTGAGGAAAGGCAAAGGGCAGCCGCCGCAGAAGCAGCAAAAGAGGAAAGGATAGCCGCCGCAGAAGCAGCAAAAGAGGAAAGGATAGCCGCCGCAAAAGCAGCGGAGAGACAGGCCGAGATGGAACTTCGGAAATTGGAAGCCCAGGAGAAGGAGAAGGCAGCAGAGATGGAATTTCGGAAATTGGAAGCAGAGAGACAAGCAGCAGAGAAGGCAGCAGAGAGACAGCATGAACTTGCCCTGCGTTCTCTGGAACTGCAGTACCGAGCTTCGGGAGGCAGTTCGGCTAATGGAGATTCACCCGGAGCAGGAGCGACAGACACCTCAGGAAACGGAGGACCCCGGATGGCCGCCATGAGCTTCCCATTTGACTCGTTCCCTAATGGGAATGAAAAGATTGACGTGTTTTTAGAAAAATTTCAACGGATGGCAAAGGCATACGGGTTGGATGAGAGTCTTTGGTGCCTGAAATTATCGCAATCTTTGAAAGGTCATGCTTATGAAGTCTACAACAAGATGCTCCTAGATGACCAGAACAACTTTGAGGCACTGCGAAATGCTTTATTGCAAAGATTTCAGTGGGACCCCGGAAATGCCAAACCATGTTCAGGGAGAGCAGGTCGGAGAAGGGAGAGAGTTTCGCACAGTTTGCCGAGCGGGTGAGAAATTACCTTACTCGCTGGAGGGAACTGTCAGGATTGGCGAAAACTTTTGAAGGGTTGGAGGAGTTAGTTCTGTGTGAACAAGTCAAGGCAAACATGTCCCCCGACTTGAGGCGGTATCTGGCGGAGCAGGGTGCCCAGCAACTTGATCAGATTATCGTGTTCGCCGAAAGGTTCCAAACAGCACAGGCCGAGGTACTGAGCCAGAAACGGAAAAACCCTGACCCGCCAACCCGAGGACATAACACCTCTCCCGACAAGCCAACTAACGGGCCGAACACCCGAGAGCCCCCTCCACCTGCTTCAAACTCCGCGAGGGACCCCAACCCACCGAATAAACGAGATGAGGCAAGGAGGGACCCTGGCCGCAAACACGCATATGGTCGGACGTGGGGTGGCCGAAATAATTATAACTCGCAGTGGAAAGCAGGGGGAAGCCGGGAAAACCCCCCGAAGAGAGTGGCCTGTTTACAAACTTCTGTACCAGACTTGGAGAAGGAGCAGGATTCTCAACCTACGAGTGACCGACCTTCTACGAGGGGAAGGGTAACGGTTAATGGGATCGAAACCGAGTGTTTGTATGATACAGGCTTAAGTTTCGAATGTCTCGTGGGCCATCATCTAGTGAAGCCCGAACAGATGACTGGAGAATTTGTGGAGATATGTGGGGTGTTAAAGGGAGATGCTCCAATGCGCCTCCCAGTAGCGCAGATAGAAATAGTGTCCAAATTCGTCAGGGGCACGATCAAGGCGGCTGTAATGGAGGGGCCCCTTTTTGAGGTCATTTTGGGATGTAGGTATGTGTACCTAGGGGACCCAAAGGAACCGGAAGTAGTGGCCGCAGTGGTTACTAGGGAGCAAGCCAAGAAGGAGAGGGAAAAGGAGGCCCCCACTAATCTGTTACCCCAGGAACTGCAGGAGGCACAACAACAGGATCCGACACTGGAGGCCTGTTTCCAGAAATTACCCACGTCGAAGGACCCCAAACAAAAGGGGAATTTCTTCAAGAAGGACGGGCTGATTTATCGCAGAGACGGAGGAGAAGAGCAGGGGCATAGCCAATTGGTAGTGCCAGCCAAGTATAGGCTGCAGATTTTAGAAATGGGGCATGCGCTTCCATTTAGTGGACATATGGGGCAGGGGGCCACCATACATAGAATAGCGGCTCATTATTTCTGGCCGGGAATGACCCAGGACATCATAAGATTTGTAAAATCGTGTGCTCAGTGTCAGAGAGTGGCACCCAAACACTGGACCCCCCCAGTCCCGTTAGGAGAGATGCCCATCGTCGGTACCCCCTTTGAACGAGTGGCGGTTGACATTGTAGGCCCATTAGAAAGAACAAAGCGGCGGAACAGGTTCATCCTGACATTAGTCGATGTGTGCACCATGTGGGCAGAGGCCATCCCCCTGGCGGTCACCGACTCGAAACATGTTGCAGAAGCCTTGCTGCAAATCTTTACAAGACTGGGGTTTCCTCAGCAAGTGTTGACAGATAATGGGTCCCAATTTCGCAGCTTGCTGATGGAGGAGATCTTCAACATTCTTCGGACCCAACACATACATACCAGTCCGTATAACCCGGCAGGAAATGGTCTCGTGGAGAGATTCAACGGCAGCTTGATGACGATGCTGCGCAAATTAGGGCAGGAGCGGCCTGAGGATTGGGACCTTTTTATTCCCGCCGCCCTGTTTGCTTATCGCGAAGTCCCCCAGGCTTCTACAGGCTACCCGCCAGCCACCTTATTGTTTGGGCGACCGACCGATCAAGGGCCCCTTGGAGGCACTGTTCAGGTCTTTGACAGATCGGAAGGCAGATGAGACAACGGTGTCAGCCTCCAAATATGTGGCAGAGCTACAGAAGCGACTACAGTTAGGTTGGAAAATGGCCTCAGACAACCTTCGTAAGGCTCGCGCAAAACAGGCGCAGAGATACAACAAGACGGCCAAGGAAAGAGAGCTCCAGGTAGGGGAGAAGGTCTTGTTGTTACTTCCCACCGGGGAAAACAAACTGCGCATTGGATGGCAGGGGCCTTTCGAGGTGTTAGAGAAAATCTCTAACACCAACTATAGGATCGCTATCAGGGGAAAAAGGAAGATATACCACGTGAATCTCCTTAAGAAATTTTTAGAACGAGCCCCACCATCTCAAGACCACCTGTTAGCTTTGGCGGTAGCTATTGAGGCAGAGGACGACCCAGAGGATTATGGGGAGTACCCCTTACACCCAACAGAGTCGTACCGAGACGTAAAATTTGGGGAACTCTTTCAGAAGGAGCGACGCGAGAACTCAGGACTGTATTACAACAATACGCGGACGTTTTAACGGATAAGCCTGGACTCACCCACCTCTCGGAATTTGAGATGAAACTGAAAGACGACACCCCAGTACGGACTAAAATATATCCGGTCCCGTACGCCAAAGCTGCTGCGTTACGGGAGGAAATTGAAAAACTGCTGGCGGCCAACATCATTTCTGAAACCACATCCCCATACAGTTCAAGCGTGGTCCTATTACAAAAACCTAACGGTGAGACCCGACTGTGCATCGATTATCGATTGCTCAACACCGTGACGGAATTTCAACCGGAAGCCCTCCCCAGCCCTGCGGAACTGTTTTCCAAATTGAGCCAGGCAAAGATCTTCTCGAAAATAGACCTCAGTAAAGGCTATTATAAAATTCCGTGAAAGAGAAGAGAAACGTCATAGCTATGTGCTGGCCTATTCAGTAAAGGCTATTATCAAATTCCGGTGAAAGAGGACGTCAGGCCGATGCTGGCCTTTAGCACTAGTGAAGGGCACTATACGTTTAACGTCATGCCATTTGGGTTACATAATGCCCCAGGTGCCTTCACACGAATGATGAGGAAGCTATTAGGGCCGTTGCAAAACCCCCACATTCATAATTTTATGGACGATATCCTCATCGCCACGGAAACGGAGGAGGAACACATAGCAACTGTCGCCTCGCTCCTTGGGAGATTGAAGGAGGCGGGGCTTACCGCCCGCCCGAGCAAATGTTTACTCGGCTTTGACACCCTAGATTTCCTAGGCCACACTATCGCTCACGGATGCATGTGGCCGCTGGACAAAAACGTGGAGAAAATAAGGAAAGCAGTTCGCCCCATCACAAAAAAGGACACGAGATCCTTCATCTCCCTGTGCGCATATTACCAAAAATTCATTCCGAATTTTAATAGCTTAACAGGGCCGTTGACCGACCTCACTCGGAAAGGTCAACCGGAAAAAATTCGGTGGACAGCAGAATGTGAAGGAGCGTACACCACTCTTAAGGAGCTACTGACCAGTTCGCCAATACTTCGGCTCCCGGATCTAACAAAACCTTTTGTTTTAAGGGTGGACGCCAGCGCCATCGGAATTGGATCCACTCTTTTACAAGCCGACGAATCCCAACAAGGTCTATTGTTCCCAGTCTCCTATGCCAGTAGGAAACTTAATGCGGCCGAAAGAAACTACTCAACAATAGAACGAGAGTGCCTTGCATTAGTGGCTGGGATTCGCAAACACCACGAATACCTATACGGGGTCACGTTTGTAGTGCAAAGTGACCACGCTCCTTTGGCGTTTTTGGGAGCCAACAAGCACAATAATGCTAAAATCATGAGATGGGCTTTATTGTTGGGCATGTACTCGTTTTCAGTGCAATACATCCCAGGAAAGGATAATGTAGGAGCCGATTTCTTAAGCCGGCACCTAGCTCCGGAAGAGAAGGAGGAAGAAGGAGTACTCACAGACAGCTCTGTAGACAGGAATAAGGAAGGGCCAGTGTGAAACCCAGAGATTTCAGTGATTTAGCACGGTTCCCGTACTTGAAAGGGGGGACTTATGTGACGCTACACTGTAATTCTGACTTTTAACAGGCCCGATTCTGTGGTTCTATTTTGAATTTTCACCAGTTTTATTTTCTTCTGATCACGCGATTTTCCGTTGTTTACGGAAATCGCTATTTTCGGGCACGCTTTTTCCACCATTTTATTTCTTCTCATGTGAATATATATCGTGTTTGGTATTTTTTTTTGAGTAGATAAATTAAATGGGTTCGTTTATGATGGTAGGTTTATTTTATTCTAGCATCAGTTTTACTTTCTTCTGATTTTTCGCGATTCCCGTAAAGTTCGTTGTTTACGGAAATAATCGCCATTTCCGGCACGCGATATGACGAGGCCGGAAGCACGCGGCCGGAAGCACGCGGGGTTTGCGTGGGTTGATAGTACTAATTTTTCTAGCGCTCCCATTGGTCCGGGATTTGCGTAGGAAGGGAAATCCGCGTGGGCGGTTGCTCTTGTATATATGGGACAGAAAACGGGGATTCGGTCTCTATGAAAAAATAAGTGCCAGCCGTCAGACTACGTAATTTATCGTTCTCCACTGTGGGAAAAACCAGCGATGAATTGGTATGTAAGATTTTATCGTATTATCGTTTTATTCATTAGAGGGTTCTTTGAGAAATTCGCCCTTAGGTAAAGATTAACTTTTCAGTTTTAAAATAAACGATAGCGCCATTAATTACTATTTTTGAAGAACGACGTAATGCAACAGTGTGCTTATTCTTTCTATGATTTTGGCAATAGATAGGAGTGTGTGAAGTTGTGAGAAACACGTGTGCCATATTTGTAGGATGTTATGTAAAAACCACCATTTATTCCTGTATATTTTCTAATGTAAATTTATGGGGAAATCCCTGGTGTGTTCGTTAATTTTTCTGAGCCTTAAAAATGTGAGAAATATTGTCAGAGGGTTCAGATTTACGTTGTAAATGAATTATACTGCTTAGGGGAGGAAACTATTCCTATAGCGAGATTTAATTTAATAAGAGTAAGCCGGGGAAACTCCTGTGTTAATGGGTAAAAGGATTTCCCTATTTTTGTCAAGTTTGAACACGTGATCGGCCATGCGTAACGGCCATGTAACATGTCAGACGGGTCTGGGCTATTGTTTGTTTTACCTGGCAGATTTTAGTAGAAGGAGGGGGGGATGAAGAGGCCACGTGGGATAGTGGTATCTTATGTATTGTGAGAAGAACGAGAGAAGGATGTGATTTTAGTGTGGGAAGAACGATTGTTGTGAAGAACGAGAGAAAGGNGAGAAGAAGTGAGAATGAAGAGACACGTGTATAGAATTATTTTATGTATCGTATATGTTAGAGATAAGCGATTTTAGAGTGGGTGTACATGAGTCGCTGTTTCTTTTAATTTCAGCGAGTCACGGCGGAAACAGTGGGGAGCATAATTTTGTCAAATAAAATTATCCACGGCAAAAGACATATCTCAGGGTCAGAGTACTCGAGTATCGTCAGGAGCAAAAGAAAATTACCCTATGGTCTCTGGCAGTGAAGTCCCTATGCTTCAGCTGGACCGAGGTTTATTTATCATACAGCCGAGAGCATCGCTATTATAGTCTCTAGCAACGGCAGGTGGCCGGGAGACTAGTTTCATTTTGTACAGCCTGAAATCAAGGCTGTGTTTTTTCCTCTAACTCCGGAGCGGGTTAAAAGAGGGAAGCTATTCAGCAGCAGAGAAGTTTTGTCTACAGTTAATCAAGTCCCTCATGCTTGATATCCGAACATCGTCATCACCAAAATCAGGAACAGGTGACAGGGTTACCATACCTAGGTCCTGATAGAAATCAAGAGAAGAGCGTAACGGAGACGCCGCATCATCAGCCCTCGAGTGTTAGAGAGACACTGAGATCAAGAGAGAAAGATAGAGAAGGAGGGAGAAAATAGACAGGACCAGTAGGGTCTGTTCAGTATCCATTGGACGGATAGACACTGAGTCTGCGTTCGAAAAACCAAGTCTATTATTTTTAGCATTTCTTGTGGTGTAGTTATCGGCGCCTATCGCCTAACAAGTAGAAAGCTGTGTAGCCGTTCGTTGAGGAAGAGTCACCAGGACTAAGACAGAAATTTATTAGTGTTAGAGAGTGGAGGCTAAAAGTTGACAGCCCCACCAAGTAGATTTGGTTTAAATCACTAACCATTTTTATTGTTCCTCAGCAGGGTGACAGGAAGAGTGAATGTGATTGGGGTTTTTTTTTTTTGTTGAGTGTCTCTCAATTTAATTGTTACCTTGGTTTTTCCAGGCCGTGCAACAGTGCACGCTATTGACTGACTTGATGACGTATGATGCCATTTTATGTTTTCTTGTATGTAAATAAATATATACATATATTATTTACTGGATCAGCTTCTATTCTTTACTATACTTACTCTATGTTGTCTGTATAGTGGTGTTTGTGGTCGTAATTATACACCTTATCTCCTTGTGTTTCAAGGCAGTCAGAGGTGGGGAGACTATAGCCATTTTTTTTTAGTCACGAAGCGGCAGGGGGAGATTCAAATCCTGGGTCTATCTCTTGAGCCAATAGTCTCACCTGTCCACAGGCATGTTATTTTCCATCTAAATTCTATCTTCTCAGACTTTCTCATACTAGGGTCTTGCTTTCATTCAGGCACACTCGTACATATAAAAGTACATTGTGTTGTATTGTGTAAAATGCAGAAATGAGGAAATTTTATACCAAATTGGCACAACAGGCAGCCCTTGGGAGAAAAAAATTAAAATTGTGGCATACCAAATGCTTGTGGAGTAGAATGAGAATGAATATTAATGAAGTCATGAGGACAAAGTTCAAACTGACCTCAGCTACATGGATGGGAGTGCTGTGACAGTTATCAAGTCTGAGACCTTGGAAAATTTTGGCAGAGATTCTGGTGTACTCTTCAATCCGCTGCCAAAGGTAAGGGCAGTCCTTTTGAGATTTGCCATAGTTGAGCTTGATACTGTCACCCCAGGCCATCAGCTCTCGTCTCAGGTACACATTGCTGCCTTCATTGATTTAAAGGGAAACATTAGAGAAGCCAGATGCCAACCTTTCAATAAGCAACACTATAAATGTGAAACTCTAGCTTTCTCAGAGCAACTTTAAGCATATATTTGTGTTACTCTAACTTTCTGTAAGCAACTTAACTTATATAAATGTGTTACCCTAACTTTCTGTAAGCGAAGTACTTATATAAATGTGATACTTTAACTTTCTGTTAGCAACTTAATTTATATAAATGTGTTATTCTAACTTTCTGTAAGCAACTTTACTTATATAAATGTGTTACTCTAACTTTCTGTAAGCAATTTAATTTATATAAACGTGTTACTCTAGCTTTTTCTAAGCAACTTAACTTATATAAACGTGATACTCTAACTTTCTGTAAGCAACTTAACTTATATAAACGTGATACTCTAACTTTCTCTAAGCAACTTTACAAATATATAACAAGAAGTTTAGACCATCATTCAATCAATATCCTTTAGCTCCCCATGGAGCACAGGCCTTCCACAAACACAAGCTAAGTCCTGTCATGCACCATCAGCTCAAGCTCTTCCCATGTTCTCCTTATCACTTTCACTTCTGTCTCCAGCTCTCTTCTCCATGTGTTTCTTGGTCTACGTCTGCTTCTCTTACCCTGGAGTTTCAGTCCCAGGACACTTATCTTATAGTCCTTCATTTCTGCTGTTCATCCCTTGTTCGATCAATGTTTGAACATTCTAGGTGCCATATCTGGAGATTCTCCTAGTAGGTTAGTCAGCAACGCAGACTTCTTTTGGCTGTCTCTGTGCTACGTCATATGCCTTCCAATGAGAGGACCTTCTCCTGTCTTGGATGGCTGAGTTTTATTTCCCTTAGTTAACCTGTCTATGTTTGTCAAGTTTTTTGTGATTTAACATCTTTTTACAGGATGGAGGAACTGGCCCCATGCCCAAACCTCCTTAGTCACTTTTTATGACATGCATGGGGGGTGAACAGTGTTACTACTCTTTGTTCCTCTTTCAGGCCCCAGTAAGACAAGGGTATTAGATCATCATTACGTGATGTAAAAAGTATGCAGACAGCAATAATAACGACAACCAGAAAGTTACAGACTTTCTTAACTGGGTACTTGCGCTGAATAAAGAGACAGAAATTTGCTTGATAAGACTATCAACACGAAACTCATGGAAAGAACTTGACAAAAATCAGTAAAACAAGATATGAGGAGAAAACACACAGTGAGGAAACCAGCTGATAGCATTAAAAGACAGTACCGCTTCAAGAATCACCAAAGTAAAAGAAATAGAGGAAGACAAAAAAACAAGGAAAGGGAATAGGAGACATATAAAAGCGATACAAAATAGACCTTGAAGGGATGGCACGGGACAAGAAGACTAGCCCTGAATTTTGTTATGGCCAATGCACCAGGAAAGGTAAAAAAAATGAATGAAGCAACATGGCAATTTATGTCTAAGACCCAAATGTCTCACTCAGTGATCCATCTTTTGTGACAAGGCTTCTCTCCAAATTATGGCCTTGTGTCACCATCCATGATTCTTAAGCATACTAGGTGTGGTCAAGCTGCTATACCATAATTATCACCATTATATATTTACTTTTTTTCCTTTGTGCGTCTGGTCTCCTTGTAGTAAGTCTGCACCAAGTATTCACAGACTCTTGCTGCATTGTCTGTATTAATTAGCTTTTTACATGACGAGGTTGCCAACACAACTTTATATTAGTCACCAGACATTTCTTGTCTTATCAGAGGCCCCCAGGAACTACATAAGGCCAGGCCACTATATTCTTTATTTGATTTGTCCATGTTTGTTGAAGTTTTTGTGGTAAAAAGTTGTTTACGGGATGCCCAACTCTCCTTAGTCGCTTTTTATGACATGCCTGGTAGAAGCCACTATATCATCTCATCTCAACCCATAACCCGTCATGGGTCGTAGGGGTGCCATGGTGGAAGCATCAGCAGACATGGTCCTCCACTGCTCTCTATTCTCAGCAATGCGTACAAGTGTGGAAAAACCGTGTCCTGCCCATTCTTTGATGTTATCAGCCCAGGATTTTCTTTGCCTTCCTCTTCTCCGTTTACCTTCGACTGTTCCCTGGAGGATCGTTTTCGAAAGGGAGTCATGACGAGTTACATGCCCAAACCAGGCAAGCTTTCGACGTTTCACTATTGACAAAAGTGGTTCTTGGTGGCTTGCATAGGTGTTTATCTTCTCTCTAACATAGACATTTGTTTTGTGCTCTTTATAGCAAATGCGCAAAATTCTTCTATAACATTTATGCTCGAAAGCCTGAATCCTTCGCTCCGTATCTGCAGGGAGTGTCCAGCCCTCACACCCATACAAGAGAATAGATAATACAAGTGATTTGTATAATTTGATCTTCACAGGAAAACTGATGTTACTTTTCCAGATCACATTCAACCTTGTCATGGCAGCTGAGGCCATCTCAAGTCTTGTCTTGATTTCTTTACTTGATCTTCCATCACTACATATAGTGGACCCGAGATATTTAAAGGTGTTAACTTCTTCTAACGTTTGCCCATTTAACGTAATATTGGTCGGAACATGTTTCTTATGGCTATTCACCAATATCTTGCTTTTTTCTATATTAATTTCCATCCCATACGTTCTTGTTACTTTCTCCAGTCTAGAGGTAAGGTCTTGAAGTTCTGATTCTGTTCCAGCTATCAGATCAATATCATCAGCAAAACGTAGATTACACAGAGGGCGGCCTCCAATCGATATGGTAAGCCACTATATACTGATCTGTAATTAGATTTTAGGAATAATCTCAGACCTCATGCTATCATGAAGACAATATCATACATAAATAAATTTACAAATAATTTATTTGATAAACCAGCTAATGGAGGGACAGACTATGACATCAAAATAAGGGTACTAAAGGCTAGAGAAGCTTTCACTGCATTGAGACATATATAGAGATCAAAAGAAATCAAGTCCAACACTGAAACCAAAATCATCAATTCAAATGTCAAGTCAGTCCTACTATATGGCTCTGAGACATGGAGAACAACACAAACAACAACCAAAAAAGCTACAAACTTTCATACATGGGTGCTTGCATAAAATAGAAGGACTGAAGTGGTATGACAAGATCACTAATGTGGAACTGATGACAAGAACCAGACAAATGCCAGTGGAACAAGAAAAGAAAAGACACTGGGGATGGATAGGAACACACGAGGAAACCTGTTGCTAACGTTACATGGAAGTCCTTGTTCTGGAATCCCCAGGATAACGGAGACTGAAGAACTCATGGAGAAAAGGACTGGAGACAGGCATGAATGGGATGAAGAAGATATGGAAAGACTTTACGCTGATGGCACGGGACAGGAAGACTCAGCCTTAGTGTGTTTAAGGCCTATGCTCCTTGGGAAGCTGAAGGGTCATGACAGTGATAATGTCTTCTTCCTCAATGAAATTACATACAGAACTTTGACATTTTGTTTTTGGTCATTCTAAAATTCACAGGGTTAACAGGGTTTAGAGGAAAATGTTGACCAAATCTTTATATAACCTCCATGGCAGAATTTAAAAGCATAAAACATAGTGGTAACAATAGATAACAGTTTGGGACAAGATGAAAAGTAGAATGTTTTTGTCACTGCCAAACCTCAAGATGCCCCGTGTAATTACTGGGAAGTCTCTGAGGACACACAGAAAGAACACACCTACTACTGCCTCAGAAATGTTATAAAATTTGACTGTCAGCTGGCAAACTTATCACGTGACACAGATTACTATCGAAACCACAGCTACAAGAGTTATGAATGCACTGGCACAGACGTCCTACAAAGGTGGACCAGCTATAGTGGTCGTCCTGTGCTTTAAAAGGAGCGAAAAGGGAAGTGGCGATGACATCCCTGAAGAAGACATGAATGATGATGATGATTTTAATATCACTCTTTTATTTTTCTTCACAGTTGTCAAAAAAGAAACAAATCAAAATGACACATGACATGTGACATGGTGTGTACATCAGGCTGGCAACCTCATCATGTTAAACTAATTGACACAGAAATCACTGCTGCACAAGCATGTGACTACTTGGTGCAGGATTCCAGTATGGTAACCAGCTGCAGTGGTGGCTCCGTAACGAGCACAAAAGGAAGAAGTAGTAGAAGAAGATTTACTATATGTTCCACATAAGCAAAACAATATTAAATACTGGTCATTATTTCTAACTTTCCATTCCATCATTCCAACTAATAAGTTACTGCAAGCTTAATACACGTCCGTACCATTTTGATAGACAGTCCTGACTATGATGTTTTGAGGAGTCATTTCAACACGTAGTACAGAAATAAATGATTCTCGTTCTAATGAACTGTCTTCATTAGTAACAAACTCAGAGCATTTCTCTGGCCCCTAAACGTAATACAGGTCTGTATCCTTGAATACTAAAACTGCTGAACATCTGCTTTAAAGTTGCTCAACATATGCGGGAACAGAGAAAGTGCATATGGCCGACACTAGTACCATTCGTGGAAAAGCTCTACTGAGATTCAAATAGCCTCAAACTGACTACTGCTTTCTTTAAAAACGTTCAAGCAGACGTCTGAAAGTGTACGAAGAAGAAGAATCCAAACACCTAAAATATTCTGAAAATCAAACCTTTTTTTGGGCGACCTTCTAACAAATTTTGGGCAACTATGGCTACTTTGTGCGACATCTGGAAACTGAAAAAATCTGATTTCCAAAACACAGCCGTCCCCGAGCATTTCAGTTTCAAGGATACGGACCTGTACTGACTTAGATACAGTACAGACCTCTACTGACTTAGATACAGTACAGACCTCTACTGACTTAGATACAGTACATGCATGAGAAAAACTAACCAGGTTCAGCAAAGTTTCTCAGTGGATCATCTCCCATAACCCATCCATTAACAGCCATTACATGGGCTCCATCTTCAAAAGACATTCTCTCCTCTTTCTCCACCCCTCCTTCATGACTCTTTGGGATAATAAAGTACCTGAAATATCAGTAACCTCCAATCATTTGTCAAGCCACTGGTTCTAAATTCTAAGTCTAATTAGTTATTTATGTTCATAAATGCCTGGCTTTCTATTCTGCAATGACTAGTTGCAGGTTAACTAAACTATAGTAAGCACACTTCTGAAACTACTTTAAGACTAATGTATCACTTTAGTATCTGACTGGCAGAGCAGTTACAATGCCTGTCTCACACAGCATCATGATCCAGTCAACCCAGCTGTAAATGGGTACCAGGCACTGCTCTTGAGTTAGGGAAGACTAAGGCAGAGAGGAAAGGCACTGGTTACCTCATAAAGGTAGACCTGGTACTGTGATGTCTTAACATGTCAACCCCCTTTGGCAATATCTGCTAAAGGACCTTTACCATCACTTTAGTACCTTTTTTATCAACAATGAATTCACTTTGGTGTCAATTTGTCAGCATTATATTTACCTGATTATTTATTAATTTGTAAACATTTTTTTTGAAAGTACAAGCAAAGACACAAGAAACTATCAATACCCTTTCAGCCCACACTCTGAAAAGAATTTTTTTAAATTGAAAATAACAGTAGTGAAAAAAAACAAAGAAATTAATGAAAGTTAAAAAACAAATTATAAAAAATGTAAATTTACACTTTCCCCCAAAAACCTACAAACAAAGTTAATTATTTTTGTATCCAGAAAGACATAAGAACAGGCATACCCAAACATAAGAGGCTCATCTTCAGTGACCTCATTAATCCGCGGACCATCTGGATTGATAAAGCGCCACCGGGCGTTGGCTATAAAGTTGCCGATAGCACAACTGGTGTGATCACGAATCTCCCTCTCCTTAGCAGCATTCCAGGCCACCAAGTCATCTGTCAGGACTTGGCAGCATTTGTTAATACGATCTCCCCGAGAGAACACCCCAGGCCTGTATAAACAAAGTTCATTTGAGTATGAGTTTCCAAAATAAACTGGTCAACAAATAATAGTTAAGCACTTTTAATTAGCCTCTTAAGACCCAGCACCTCATATATGACCCATCGCAGATAACTATATTAAATTAATTTTTTTAAACATCTCTTCTTCTCTTCTTCTTCGATCCTTAACCACCGGCCGTCAAAGCAGTCAGTGGCCATCACGCCTAGTGGCGTCTTGTAGGGCAACAACAAATTGATTCCACTTTGCACGGTCGGTGGCCATCCTTCGTACAGTGCCCCAACTCTGGTTCATTCTTTGCATCTCAGCCTCCACAGTCCTCCGCCAAGTTGTTTTTGGTCGGCCTCTCTTTCGCTTTCCTTCAGGGGTCCAAAGCATAGCTGTTCTTGTGATGGCATCAGGGTCTCTTCTGAGGACATGACCAACCCAGCTCCAGCGTCTGCCAGCTATGATGGTATGCATGTCCTCTTGCTTGCTACAAGTAAGCAGATTTTGGTTGGTGATGGTATTCGGCCAAAAGATTCGGTGAATTTTTTTTAACATCTCACTGGGTCATATATGGGCAGTTTTAGAACTAGATGAATGCTTTTCAGGTTTTATAAAACAAGTTAAATTCTAAAATAAGTATTCTGTTTTTAAATCATGAATAGATTATAAAATGTAGTATTCCACTGTTAAAGTTCATGGACTTTAAGAGGTTCTTCTTCTTCCAAACCTAAGGGATTTGAGTTTTCACTCTTCTACTTCTTGTGGCAATTTGGGTATGAGGTTTTGGGTTTTCTTGCAACCCCAGAGGACTTCCCCAACTCAACAAGCTCAGCTGGTGGAAGTCACACCAGACCCTCTAATTAGCACGTGATGCAATGGCACAAGAAGGTTGGTCTTCTACCCAAATAGGGGGTCTCTTTAAGGGGTTAAACAAGGCAACTAATGTGAGGTTGTGTAAGGGGCTTGCAACATCATCATGTAAAACAAACTGTCACAGAAATTGCCACCACAACAACATGTGAATGCCTGAAGCAGGCTTCCTGCAAGGGAACTAGCTACAATGGTGGCTCCATGCTCCGTGAGGAGCGTAAAGGAAAATTATGATGATGATGATGACCTTTAATTAACTGTCTTGACATCTCTCTTGATAATGGCAAGTTCCAAGAACTAAGGCTATTTCCTGATTTCTGTTTAAAACTTAAGAATAATATTATTTTTATACAAATCATTACTTTAGCGACATTACAACTAGTGCACGTTACTTTAAAATGAGTGAAAATATAACTGACATTTTTATACATGAATTCATGAGCTAATACAATTACCTATTTGTTTATTAAGAATTACCAAACTTTTATCAATGGTCAAAATGTATACATGTTGTGCAAATACAATAAATAATAGGGTACATGTGCTGTATAATGATGTATCTACACATCCGCAAAAAAAGAGAAAATAAAAGAAAAATACACTGCAACAATGCAAGATGCTTAACAGGTGCCTCCATTTGCATATGAATAAATATTTTGCTTGACCCCATGAAGTTCCCAGGGGTCACAGAAGAAAGAATAGGCCTACTGCACACTTGTACAAGGTGACTAATATGAGGTTGTGCATGGGTCATCATGTACAAACCATGTCCACAGAAACCATCACTGTAAGTGAATGTGAATGTTTGGTGCAGGATTACTATGATGGGACCAGCTACAGTGATGACTCAATGCTCCTTAAGGAGTGTAGAGGAAAATTATGATGATGATGATGATGACGATGAAATATTTAGGATGTGTTTTGGTAAATTAAATACAGGTGAAAAAGTTGTTTTCTGAACGGGATAAACATTGGTTCATAACTCATTCAAAGATAAGCATCCATTTGTACAAAACTGAAGTGGGATTCCAGATGGGTTCAAGCACAATGCACGACTGGAGAAAAATATTCTCATGATGAATGCATATTTTCCATATAGATATGTCATGGGATGACTTGCCAGGTGGATCCTCACTAAACAGTGTAGAGAAACTTACAGCAACATTCATCGTGTCAATTTTACTTTCTTCTTATCTTTTTTTAAATTTAAATTACAACTGAAACAGTTGTTTGCATGACGCAGGCAATCTATCATGTAAAACAAGTTGCTACAGAGACCATAAGAGCACATAAATGCTTTGATGCAGGCTTTTTGCAAGATGACCACTGTAGCGGTGGCTCCACACTTCATAAGGCGTTAAAAGGAGTAAACACACACAAGAAACAGGTGTGGCATGCAAAGAATTCTGCAGAATACAAGTCAGTAATACCTCAAAACAATGGACCTTAAACCTTGCTTTTAAAATGTCACATTGGCATTAGTCATCTGTTAGGTCCAATAAAACTGACAGCAGTGATTACTCACAATTTTATCTTAGCTACACACTATGACATTAAAGCAAAAAACTATAAGCTGAAAAAAATATATACTTTCACATATACAATAATGTGATTAGGTAAAGCACACACAAAACTAGTCATGATATGTAGAAGCTTCATACTACAGCAATAACAAAGCATAGATCTGATTTCAAAATAATATCAGCTAATTAATTTAGTGAGTCAATCCATCAAATAAATAAAATACAAACTCAACAAAAACTACAGGAAAGAAGTGACAAGGTTTCAAAGCATTCATTCTTTGATTCACAACTAACTAAACAACAATAATTTTAAAAGCCACCCGATACCATTATTTCATTTACTGCTTCCTATTTCCATATACACTCCGCAGGTCCAATAAACTATTGGCCGCCAATAAATAATTATTTCCTCAGATCAATTTAAGTGCTACCTTCTTCTTCAAGTATCACACCTGCTGGCTTAGGCAATCATGTCTCTCCACAACTTCCTGTCTCCAGTACTAATTATCAATTTTGTTGTTGATTTCCTACCATGTCATGATGTCAAGTTGTCCAGTATCTTCTATCATTGTTCTCTTTCTCTTTTATCTTTCCTGTTGTCACGATATATTCCATCTTTCCTGTTGTCACGATATATTCCATCTTTCCTGTTGTCACGATATATTCCATCTTTCCTGTTGTCACGATATATTCCATCTTTCCTGTTGTCACGATATATTCCATCTTTCCTGTCGTCACGATATATTCCATCTTTCCTGTCGTCACGATATATTCCAGCATTCTTTTTCTACTCATAACATGCCTAAAGAAAGTGCATAGCGTCTGTCTAACGTGAGGAATAAGCTTCCCTCTAACGTGAGGAATAAGCTTCCCTCTAACATGAGGAATAAGCTTCCTTTTCTCATCGGCCTCCTTCAGGACATCGTCTTCAGTCGTTTTTAGCTGTTCATGGTACTTTTTAAAAATTCTTCTAAAAAACTACATCTGTGTGGCCTCTAGTGCTTTTCCTATTTGTTTACTAACTGTCCATGACTCACTTCCTACTGATATTTCTCCACTGGTCTGAAGAATGAACAGATTTTGCTGAATATTAACATTATTTTAACAGATCAATTTCATTAATGGTTACCTCATAACATATTAGATGTCCCAGCTTCATTCCAACACTAAATGGCAAGAGATAATTAGTTCTTTAGCTCAGTTTCTTATTTGCTCACAAATAAAATATAAGGTCCTCATTAATTTTCATTATCTGCTCACAAATAAAATATATGGTCCTCATTTTCATTATCTACTCATAAATAAAATATTAGTCCTCATTTTCATTATCTGCTCACAAGTAAAATAAAAAGTCCTCGTGTTAAATTTCATTATTTGCTCACAAATAAAATATGTTATCCTTTTGTTCAATTTCACTGTTTGCTCACAAATAAAATATTTAGCCCTCATCCTCAATTTCACTATTTGCACACAAATAAAATAGTCCCCAAGTTCAATTTCATTATTTGCTCACATATAAAACATTTTGATCCTCATGTTCAATTTCATTATTTGCTCACCAATAAAACATTTGGTTCTTGTATTCACTTTCATTATTTGCTCACCAATAAAACATTTGGTTCTTGTATTCACTTTCATTATTTGCACACCAATAAAACATTTGGTCCTTGTATTCACTTTCATTATTTGCTCACCAATAAAACATTTGGTTCTTGTATTCACTTTCACTAATTGCTCACCAATAAATCATTAACCCCCACGTTCAACTTCATTATTTTATCACAAATAAAACATTTGGTTCTTATGTTCACTGTTACTATTTACTCACAAATTAAATGATTGCTCCTCATGTTCAATTTCATTATTTGCAAACAGCACATTCTTTGGACCTAATTTAATTTTTGATGGTCTTAAGTAATGATGGTTCTTAATTTCCTGCCTAGTAACATAATACAGTAGAACTCCAATTATCTGAATTAATTTGTGAGAGGGATGGGGTTGTTTGGTAAACCAAAATTTCTGATAACTGGATTAAAACTGAAAAAATGCTCTTATCTATGAAGAAACGCTGTATTAATTAAGTCTTTATTAAGCATTAGAGCTTTCTCACATAAAATGTCTCTAAAATATCAGTCCCACTCACTTGTTTTGCACTGACCATTTGTGTATTGCTTCTTCTACTTTGTCGTTGTTAGCCTTTTTAACTATTTTTGTTCTAGAGCTACCATCTTCCCTTTCTAATGCAGTAATGAACTCTTCTGAAGAACTCACTCACTATTTTTAATGTCAGAAACTGTGGCTGCCTCCAATACATATGTTTCAGTGATTTTCTTCCCTAATTTCACCTTTTTTTCAACAAATTAATTGATCTATTTCCGATTTGTCTGCCATTGTCAGAACAACACGTTTTCTTTTACTTACTATTGTAACTTAGTAGCGCCCATGAAAATTAGAGTGGGCTTGAAAATGAAACTAAATACTACACTACACTGACTATACTACAGCTGGGAACAGACTGGAATAACAACCATGCAGGCTGACTCAGCAAATGGAGGGGTGTGCAGAACAACACGTTTTCTTTTACTTACTATTGTAACTTAGTAGCACCCATGAAAATTAGAGTGGGCTTGAAAATGAAACTAAATACTACACTACACTGACTATACTACAGCTGGGAACAGACTGGAATAACAACCATGCAGGCTTGACTCAGCAAATGGAGGGGTGCATATATCACAGACTGTGCCCATATTTCTTGGTTTTGGTGATCTGATTCATTGGAAATTTGGATGATCTAGGTTTGGATAATTGGAAGTCTCCTGTATCTATTTCATTCAACTCCATTATTTCCTGACTAGTAACATTAGTTCTTACTTAATTTCATTTGTTAACTACCTAACAAGTCATTAATTCTTCAGAATTCACATAGTTATTTCTTCTTCATTCCTTCTAGTTCCATGTGGAAGACTGGGCTGCAATGTTACTCTTGACCAGTTTCTATTTTGGGTCATCTTTTTTCAGCTCTGTTCACAAGATTCTGACTACCTTGGATTCCTCATCCACCACTTTTCTTCAGGTTTTTCCTTGCCTTCCCTTATTCCTTCTGTGTGTGCTCAAAATCAAAGGCATTTCTAGTTACACTGGCTGGTTGCTTTCCATCTCCATTTTCTCCCTGTAATCTCTAGCTGCACTGCTTGTTGGCTGGTTCTATTCCACAGATTTGTATTTGTTGTTACTTCTGGTCATTTAAAGCAAAGGATGTGATGGGCATCTATTAACATGATTATCTGCTGCCTAGTAATATATAACTTCTTCATACATCACTATTTAATTCTCTCCCTTAAGTTAATGCTTTCTTCACAACAAACTGCACTATCTGATATCTAATAATACATGTCTTTATGTCTCACTTCTGGTTACCAATAGCATTTTAGTTCTTCCTAACCTGCTGTGCTGGGACTTAAAAAAAATTATGATTCAGTTCCAATAAATATAATATTCTCAGAAAAAGAAGGCTAATGAGATGCATGTTTTTTTAAAATCTCCTTTCACTTGTTTGGTCTATTAAATTATCATTCAATGAAATATATTTCTACAGAAACTATTATGTTAAAATAAGGCAGCAAGACATTGGACATCACAGGCAAATACATCACTACATGAGTATGCGTTAATATTATGAAAAGCTGAATAGTTTATCAGCTATGACTACAAAGTACAGGTAAATACTATGAAAAACTGAATGCTTTATCAGCTGTGACTAAAAAAAAAAGTATGGGTTAATACTATGTAAAAAGTTGAATGCTTTATCAGCCATGATTACAAACAAAGCAGAAACCTGAATATCTGACAATATATGAAACAAAACACATCATATGCTTTCCTAATTTACTAAAAAAAAAAGGTTCCCGTGAATGAACTACACAAATGACTGAGGTGGTTATAATGCAGCAGTGCAGTATCAATAGCTACAAACTAATTTAAAATATGAACTGTCAAAGCTTTAGATGTAAATTTCAGACAGAGAAAAAAAAAGCAGCAAAATCAAGACATTAACTGGAACAATCAAACTATCACAACTAAAAAAAAAAACTACTTAACACAATATTTACTGCAATGTTCTAAGTGTTTTCTTTACCCCATATCCACACGGTAGCTGAAAGTGTACGTTGGGGTTAACATATAAGTATTTTCGACAAAGATATATGAATGAGAACAATTAAAGTCTAGCAAAGTTTACTACTTTCATCAAGGACATACAGATGAAAATAACATCAAGTCTAGCTGCAGATTACATTTAGTATTATCAACAAGAATATGTGGATGAATATATTAATGGATAGATGAAATTTGTCAATGGCATTTTCAACTAAGATAGAAAAATGAAAAAATATACAAGGCTAGCTGAAGTTCATCTACGGCATTATTTTCAACAAGGAAATGTTTATGAAACAAATCATGCCTAGCTTAGTTTTATTTTTTTGCAACAAAAAAGGTGTTTATTAGAAAATAATGTAAGTGGCTTAACTCTCTGACTCCAGAACAACGCTCAGAGCGCTGCAAACTTGTAACTGCTGTGCCACCGTAACGCCCAGAGCGATGTTTTTAGTTTACCATGAATAAACCCCAAAAATCATCCGTTTAATGCAGTTCATATTTTAAAACTCGTAGAATGACTTCCACTACTATTTACACAACTAATTTGTGTGTAGTTAAGCAGCATGTGTGCGTGTTTTTATGTTATTATCACAATTTGTGAAACGATTCGCGTGTTTGCGTTTTTCGTTGTTATTGCCACAGAAATATGTCACGCTTTATATTTACATTTTCTAAGTCTCCTAAGAAAATAATTATGTCAAACTACTTCGAAACATTGCTGACATTGACGATGATTGTTTGGTAGTCACAGTTTGTTGTAAAATAACGGAATCAGTGCAGAAAAGTTAGACACGTTAGATTTAGTTGATGAGTGGGTGTTTTCTGGCCGACCAAAAAGCAACAAAACTAGACCTACAGTAATATTTGTATCTAATCACTAGTCCAAGGTAGAAGATGAAGCTAGGGATACTATTAAAACATTAAACAAATGTAAAAATTTTTTATATGATGTTATTCTTCTTTATTTGTTTGAAAATTACGTAATGCAATATTGCATAATTTATTTTACTCTTTAAAGTGACCACAGTAAAAACTGGTGTGAATAACACTAAATGTCCTAACTGTGGCCATAATCAATGTTTTTTTTTTACTTTGTTTATGGAATAATTTGATGTTTGAAGACTAAAAAGAAAGTTTTATTGTCTACAACAGTAATTTGTCTTTGGTAAGCTCGTATTCTACAGTTAACATTTTTGTGTTTTTCTATTTTACGTGCAAAATGTTTTAAGTATACCGAACGTACCTGTGTTAATACTACCAAAGACACTATATTTTACAATTCTCTATCATTTCCCTACAGTTTGGTATATAATAAGTACATGTTCACAGAAAAGATTAACATAAAATTTACACTAAAAGATAGTACACTCCACCGCTCAGAATTCTTCAAAAATAATTACGGCACAGGGTGGAAAATAATTACTGAGTCAAAGAGTTAAGTTCGATGACATATTTTTAAGGATAAGTAAACTTAATTTAAAAAAAAAAAAAAAAAAAAAAAACTAGCTTAAGTTTGCCATTACTATTTTAATCTCGACATAAATCTACATGACTGGATACCAACCAATAATGAAACAAATGTGTGTGTTTATATTTTTATATAAATACTTCTATACTACTAATATGCATATTGCTGATATAAACACATCTATGCCACAAAGCACATCTCTGATTATTGTTTCAAATGAGTTGAACTTGCATACACGACAACACGTACACAGACAAGCACCTCAGTACTAACTACATGAAAATTCTGCAAGTTAATATCATATGCACATTATATGATACAAAGAATGTAAGGCACACAAACAGAACCATCTTTCTTTTCTTTGTCTACTGCTTGATTTTGTTTTCATATTTCTGCAGATTTATTAATGTCTTCAAAGTGAAAGAAAATAATACAACCAGGCCTCATGGCGTAACATTAGACTACTTTATAGACCTGGTGACAAAAATAGGCTGATAAGCTTTCATTATATCTTGCAAACACAATTTGTCACAAACAAATGCAAGCATGCAAACACAAATAAAAAACGACAAAAACAACAACAAACATTAAGGTTTAGTGTCACTGTGAAATCATTCCTACTTTTGTAACCTGTTATGAAAAGAAATTGTGAATGCAGATGCAGAGTATATTCTCAAGATGTCATGGTGATGAAACATGAACAATTAAAAGAGTTATGTATTACAATGAACACTGTGCTATAATCAACTAAATCAACACCTGAATTTAAAAAAAAAAGAACAAATTAAAAAAAAAAAAAAAAAAAAAAGGATATATTGAAACTCATTCTGAAATAAGCAGCTACCAAAAATCCCCGTTAATGATAACATCTGCACACTTCAATACTGATATCTACATGGACCTGCATCAATATCACCTTTATCTGTAAACTTTACTTAACTAAACTTCTGATTTCCATTCATTAAGTCTGTATTAGTAGACCTTCCAATAAAGTATACTTCATGCAGTGTAGTGACACTGACATCAACTCATTTAAATTCTAGAATTTGAAACACATACCTGTCTGTGTTGTACAGCTTAAGTGCCACATTCATATCCAGTGTGGAGCTGAGACGCCTGAAAGCTGGATCTTGCACTATTTTCAGTTGAGTTTCAGGAGTGTTAAGGTCTGTACTCTCATTACCTGAAAGAGGGAAAGCAACTTTATCTACTGAACAACATAAAAACTATCTGTATTGAGAGCAAAGGGGACAACTATAGAAAAATTGATCTGCTAAAAAGTAACAAATGTAAAAAAATAAATAAAAAAAATTATATGGAAGATTTATGCTTTATGAAGCAACAGTAACAATTGTGACACAGGACAATGTATAAAAAAAAAATTATATGGAAGATAGTTTTATGAAGCAATAGTTACAATTGTGACAAAGGACAATTAGGAAAAACACTTTATCAGCCACATTCATAAACAAGAAACCCAGACAACAATATTATTGTTCTTATCAATACCCCTACCTCTACACCTCATGGTAGAAGGGGAACAACTAAGTAAGTATCAATGCCCCTTATTGCTGTTGTATTGTTCCATCCTAAATTGATGTCAATATCATCTTTATATTTGTAATTTTCTACAGAAACAGGAGGCAACAGGATCAATACATTGCTGTGGTTTGTTACATAACTGGTTTGTTACTGTCATCTATAATGTGATAAGAGTCTAACAGACTGGTCAGAGTGCTTGCCTCTCATGGCTACTGTGTTCTGGGTTAAAAAAATGGGAATGTCATGTGCCAATCTAACCAGAAGTAAATCGGTACCTAAGCTCTTAAGTTAAGAAAGCAAAGGCAGTAAGGAAGGGACTGGTCATCCCACCTCATAAAGCTGAGATCTAGTTTGTGAAGCCTCACTTCATTCCTCTACGGCAGCGTCAGCTACGGGATTACCTTTACTATGTGAGGGGACTGAACTCAAGTTGACTGGGATCTAACTTTAGCACGTCTCATAATGCACAAAGAAGATATAAGACTACTGCACCCTCAGGTATGTTGTACAGAGTGACCAATATCTTCTTCATCTTCATACACTCTCAGATGTCCACTTGAATGTTCTCAAAGAAAGCAGTAATCAGTTTGAGGCTATTTGAATCCCCGAAAGGAACTGGCATCGGCCATATGCACTTTCTCTGTTCCGCATATAAGGGGCAACTTTGAAGCAGATGTTCAGCGGTCATTTTATCAGTGCCACAGTTACGCTGATCGGTAGTTCCTATCTTTAGCTTGTTGAATAGATGGTATCTCAATCTGTTGTGGCCAGTCTGAAGATTACCACTTGTAAGTGACCAATATGAGGTAATGCATGGGGCTGGCAACCTCACCATGTAAAACACATTGCTAGAGAAACCATCACTACATGAGCACGTTAATGTTTGGTGCAGGCTTCCTGCTAGTGGACCAGCTGCAAGCAGTGTTGGCTCCATGCTTCATTAGATGTAAACAAGAAAATGAGTGAACAGCTAGATGATAGTATTAATTATTTTAGATTTCCCTCACCCCCAACAGCAAAAAAAAAAATAAAACAGTGTTAGTGTCTAAAGCCTCCTTTATAAAACACCAAAAAAAAATCTTACTTTCAATGGCTCTTCTAAAGTCCTTGATACACTGTTCAACGCCCACACAGTAAAACTCATGAATTCTAAATGATGGCAAAACTTTGTTGTGGAGGATATGACCAATTTTCTAAGGAAAAAAAATAAAAACATTAATTTGTTAGTTTACTGTAAATCATCAATATCAATCATCATCCATCATTCACATCATCATCATCCATATCATCCATCATCCACAGCATCCATCATCCACATCATCATCTCCCTTCAGTTCCCCAAGGAGCATTGGCCTCGAACCAACATGTCAAGTCTTCCTGTCCTGTGCCATCAGCTCAAGGTTTTTCAATGTCTTCTTCATCCCTCTCATGTCTATCTCCTATTCTCTTCTCCACACATTTCATCCCTCTCATGTCTATCTCCTATTCTCTTCTCCACACATTCCATCCCTCTCATGTCTATCTCCTATTCTCTTCTCCACACATTCCATCCCTCTCATGTCTATCTCCTATTCTCTTCTCCACACATTCCATCCCTCTCATGTCTATCTCCTATTCTCTTCTCCACACATTCCATCCCTCTCATGTCTATCTCCTATTCTCTTCTCCACACATTCCATCCCTCTCATGTCTATCTCCTATTCTCTTCTCCACACATTCCATTGTTTGATAAGTGTACAAACATTCTAGATGCTAATTCTGGAAATCTTCCTAGAAGATAAAAGGTGAGTCAGCGACCCAGACTACCTTCAGCTTCTCTGGATCATGCCATTCACCTCCTAACCAGAGGACCTTCTGTCTTGGATGGCTGAACTGAATTCTTTTCTTTAGCCGACCTGTCCATATTGTTTTGTTGAATTTTTGTGTGGATTAACATTTCTACAGGACGGGGAAGATGGCCCAATTTTCAACCCTCTTTAGTCACCTCTTACAACATGCATGGTTGGTTACAGTGTTTCTATTCTTTGCTCCTCTTGTGGGCCCCAGTAACATACTGTAAACAGTATACACTCAACCCACCATTTGCAAAAGTTCCACTCACGCAAATTTGAATATGTACAAATCATTTATACACATTATTTTTTTTTAAGTGAACTCAATTTATTTATATGTGGGTTGAGTATTGCGATCAGTAATTATATGCAAAACTGGATTTGTATTTTTCCAAATTATAAAAACTGTAGGAGCAATATGCTTCTAAGTAGCATTCACAACTACTAGAATCATCATCCCACAGAAGATAATTCACATACCATAATGAGTTAATTTTTCATGAACCAGCCAAGGAGTTTATATCAACAGTACAATCGTAACCTAATAGGTAATTTTTTTCCAGTGAATGTATTTATTTCCCAGTTGACTTCACATCTACAAGCTTTAAAGATAAATTTGAAGAACTAGATAATGATAAATAATATTGAAACAAAAACTTACAAAATAACATTGTATTGACATTGATGATACAAATATCCAAACATGGGAAACGTTTCACTAAACTGTGCATATCTTCTCCAAATGAGCAAGATATCTACACTCACCATGTACTGAAAACAGCAATAAAAGTATATACTGTTTTTGAACTACAGCATGTAACTTGACGCCAACTGAGTAGTAAACTGACTGAGATGATTACAAAGGCTGCTAGGACAGTTCATATGAGGAGAAAGAGAATTCCTTCAACTAATTCAGCTTTTAACACTTTCTTCCTTTCAGTGAGTGTCCGATTGGCTAAGCAGTTAGAGAGAGCGCTTACCTCTTGTAGCAAATTGGCAGGTTCTAGGATAAAAACCTGGTAGCATCGCACTCCAGTCTCAGCTCCATCAGCTGCCATTTCCACATTGAAGGTTGGCTGCAGTTGACCTCAAATGTTTTCTATTCTATCTCTTCTTCTGATGGTGCACTCTGATGCTCTCTTTCTTATCCATCTCTTGATGTTATCTTCCTATTTATAGCGCTGTCTTCATCTTGCATGTTTGCCTTCACCTCTTTTTTCTATTACGGCCTTCAGTAAGGCATGTCTTTTTACACAGCTAAAATATTTTAGCTGTCTAATTTTAATCTCCTTCATTAATTTTCATAAACTTTTAATTCCTAGGTTTTCTAGGACTTCTTCTTTTTTATCTTCTCTTTCCATGAGATGTGTCCCATTCTTCTATATATGAGACCCAAAGATGCAGCAATAGAGAATGCAGTCAGCGACCCTTATCTTGACTGCTTGCGTCAGGGTTAGCGAACCAGAGCTGACCAAGACCCTACTCCACCTCCACGTGGTGGTCCTGGAAACAGGCTGCATCACTGCAGTCTGGCTGAGAGAGTAGGGATCAAAGAGGGAAGGCAAACCTGGTCCCAAAAAATGCCGTGCTGAAATCGGATGTGTCGGCCGAAAGGCACAGATATCGCAGCTCCGGTGTAAACAGACTCAACAAAACCAACGTCCTTTTCAGGACGAATGAGTAAGAAGAAGAAGATTCTTCTATATATCCACATCTCAAAGGCCTCAATTCTTTCTTCCAATTGCTTGTGCATTGTCCCTGTTTCTACATCATACAATAATGAAGAATATATACAGCATTTGATGATTCTCAGTTTGAATTTATGAGTTCATTGTTTAGATGTTAGCATTTGTATCATGTTGTGTTGAATATAGCTTGGGCTATTCTGGTTCTCTTCTTGCTTTCTGCAGCATCTGCAATCTTCTGTTATTACATGACTAAGATATGAGGAAGTCTTGACTAATTCCAGAATGTTCCAGTTTATTCTTATCCTTAATGTTGGCTTATCGTTTGCTTTGCTAATTATCATAGTTTTTGTTTTCTCAGTGTTAATGTCCAATCTATATTCGTTACTTTCGTTTATATTTCTTGGAAGGGCAAAGTGACAAATGCTGAGGTACTGTCATGCACCGACCTTCAAAGCATGTATATACTGGTTAGACAGTGCAGATTATGCTGACCTGGCCATGTTCATTGCTTGGAATATTGTCACATCCCCAAGGATATTTTCTACGCACAGCTGGCAGATGGCAAAAGAACAGTCGGGCGACCGCAGCTGAGGCTCGAAGATGTGTGCAAGAGAGACATGAAGGCACTGGACATAAATCCAGTAGCCTGGGAGGATGAAGCTGCCAATCGCACCAAGTGGCGATGCTCCCTATGGCGCCACCTCAGATTGGGCAAAGAGAAGCTCTTACAACAAGCAGAAGAGAAAAAAAAGGCTGCTGAGGGTTATCACCTCAAGGGTACATCATCTCCAGTCAGCTATAGACTTTTGTACAATTGAACTTACGAATTGTCATCATTCAAGTTCACGTTTTATTTTCTACGTATTGGCTCACTTGATTATTTTGTTGAGAACAGAAACAACTAAATGAAAATACTGAGGAATGAAGAACATTAACGATCAGGTTCATAACAAATAAATAATCATCTGAGGTCACAGAAGTACTACCCTTTATATCACGAACATTATTGATGATTTAAGATAATAAAAATCATTCCTCGCACTGCCTTAAGTCAACACGAACAAAAATACATAAAGAACCTGTGGCATCAATAAATAAATTTATAAGGAAGTATTCAGTCTGTCAGAGAGCGATACAACAGGAGGCAAACTACTTCTGATGATCAGATTGCCCCCTGTTGTATTGCTCAGTATAGTTTCCTATCATCTTATGTGTGTGTGCGTGTGTGTATACTATCTAGTCCACTCTCTTATATGATGCTATATTCTGCACACAAATATAGCTGCATAATGGCTGGAAGATTGTGAATGCTTACAGGAGAACGTGTACCTATTATCTAAAATCATCAATAATGTTCGTGATGTAAAGGGTAGTACTTCTTCTGTGACCTCTCAGATGATTATTTATTTGTTATGAACCTGATCGTTAATGTTCTTCATTTCTCAGTATTTTCATTTAGTTGTTACTGTTCTCAACAAAATAATCAAGTGAGCCAATACGTAGAACATAAAACGTGAACTTGAACGATGACAATTCGTTAGTTCAATGGTACAAAAGTCTATGGATCTGATTACGACTGTCACTTTATTCATCTTTTCATTTCCAGACCTTCTTTCTTCTTGTCGTTATATTATTGTTTCATTCACTATCTATAAACGATGTACTTGGGAAAACAAGTTCATACATTAAAAAAGTTGTGGATAAAGCTGGCAACTTAAAACTATGCAGAGAATCATTCTTGATGTGGGAATATTTACCAGATAAGTATTCATATCCTACAACATTGATTTGTGTTACTGTTCCTTTCTTTCCCTCTCATGGGAAATTTCATGGGCTTATGATTATAGGACGAAGCAAAGTATACCGCAAAGTTCCCCAGGATAGTTACGTTTTGCTTATCATAATTTCTTGAGGGAATCCATAGGATATTTATTTCGACGTGAGACTAACTCATAAAAAAATTAAGCCATGATTACTAACCTTTTATCTTGGCAAAAAGGTACTAAACTGTGAGTGATACAATTTGTCAGAACAGCGTCTATGCCTGATTGACTTTTTCTTGTAACCAAACTTCTATAGTGGAAGTAAGTGTGGTTGTCGATAGTCCTAATTCGAAATTTCCTTCGCAAATCAGTTATCACTGAGATGTTCTTTGAACACGAATTTACAACGAAAATCCCATGTAATTTAATTCAGCCCAGGTTGTTGGGGTTCTTATCATTCCTATCGCCATCTTGTCTCTAGATTCTCGTTACCCTACTCTGTCATCTTTTACGTCACTCTTTTTCTTGTGATGTACTAATTAGCTACCATCTCCTGCATGTAGCTCAGAGAGTATCTTACCTTTTGTTCTTTTGACAGCCTCAAATAACCACTTTTTACGTCAAAAAAAATAATATCCCTGTGACACGAGATACCATGTAATTTACACTGCACACACATAACAACAACATACAGCAAGATGTTCCTCCGAGTTGACTGTGATAGGAATTCCATCTTGTTCCCACTTGCCCTTGCTGACTTCCAGGCTAAAGTTCTCAAAAATTCTGTCTACAATGTATGCTGGACGCAGATGGGGGGAATTGTCCATGTTAAATGCACACTCTGGATGCTCCCACACCCATGGGCTGTCCTTAGCTGTGTGATTGTAGACAAGGTCAGACAAACTCATGACCTGGCAATGGAAAAAAGGTCAGAAGCCATAACTATATTAATATATGGCCAATAACAGCAATAATTAATAATTAACAGTAGATAAAGGCAGTCCCACAGCACATATTGCCATAGAGGAGTGAAGTGTCAGAGGTCACTAAACTAGGTCTCAAGCTTTCTTAGCTCTTAATATACATGCTCAAAAACCACATTTTTACAAGCTGATTTCAGAGAGTACATTTTTAGACTTCACTGATTTTGCATTAAATAATTTATTTATAATGATAACATAAAGTGTTATATATCAAAATATGGAGAAATGAAACATCTATGACATGCACTTAATTGTTAAGTGGTTTTAAGCATGCATGCAAGATATGCAGTAATGAGTGCATAAAAATTTGACACGGACACCGAATGGCCTATTAGGTAGGCCAGCTGTAAAACAAGGATTGATTGTTGGCCTACCTACTAGGCCGGTCGGATATTAAGGGTTAAGTGGGGTGACTGGTTTCCTTCTTCACTATCTTTGCCTCCCCTAACTCTCCAGCTGAGTTACTTACCCATTTACAGCAGGGCAGACAGCAGTGTGACATTAACTCTTTGACTCCACAGCAACGCTCTGAACGTTGCAAAATTTAACACGCCGTGCCACAGCAACGCTCACAGCGTGGTTTTTAGTTTATCACGCATAAACCTTAAAAATCGTCCGTTTAATGCAGTTCATATATTGAAATTCGTAGAATGACTTCCGCTACTATCTAAACAACTAATTTGACTGTAGTTAATCAGCACGTGTGCGTGTTTTGATGTTATTATCACAATTTTTGTGAAGATTTGCGTGTTTGCGTTTTTCGTCGTTATTGCTAGAGAAATATGTCACGCTTTATATTTACATTTTCTAAGTCTCCTAAGCAAATAATTGTGTCAAACTACTTTGAAACATTGCTGACATTGATGATGATTGTTTGGTAGTCACAGTTCGTTGTCAAAATACGGAATCTGTGCAGAAAAGCTAGACACACTAGGTTTAGTTGATGAGTTGGCGTAGTCGTATTCTGGCCGATCAAAAAGCAACAAAACTAGACATCCCGTAACATCTAATCACTAGTTCTTGGTAGAAGATGAAGCTAGGGATACTATTAAAACATTAAACAAGAGTAAAAAAAGTATTTATATGACGTTATTCTTATTTATTTGTTTGAAAATTATGTAATGCACGATTGCATAATTTATTTTTTTCTTACAAAGAACCACGGACAAACTGGTGCGAATAACACTAAATCTACTAATTTTGGCCATAAGCATGTTTTTTTTACTTTGTATATGGATTAACTTGACGTTTGAAGACTAAAAAGAAAGTTTTATTGTCTACGACAGTAATTTGTCTTTGGTAAGATCGTATTCTACATCAACTTTTTAGCGTTTTTCAATTTTACATGCAAAATGATTAAATTATACCGAACAAACTTGTGTTAATACTACCACAGACATTATATATTTGAATTCTCTATCCATTTCCCTACAGTTTGGTATATAATAAGTACATGTTCAAAGGAAAATTCACAAAAAAATTTAGACTGAAAGATGAACACTTCACTCTATAAAATTCTGCCCACAAAAAAAGTCTGGCACAGCGTGCAAAATAACTCTGGAATGAAAGAGTTAATGGCAGTATCTGTTATGGGATTACCTTTATCTGCTTTATGACACTGATAATTAACAGTAATAATAAACAGTGGTAATTTATTGACCTCGTAGTGATATATACTTCTCTACTCCATGTCCACATTTCTGTACATATTAAATTAAATACACTGCACTTTCCTGTCACGGCGCAGCAACTGCATTCTATGATCAAAACCTGGTAGCAAAGGCAGCAAGGAAGGGAACTGGTCATCCCACCCCATAAAAAAGCTGGACCTAGTATTGCGGAGTCTCTAACACTTCACTTCCCTATAACAGTATCTTCTATGGGACTACCTTCAAGAAAGATCTCCCATACTGTCTAAACAGTATTTTCTATGGGACTACCATCAAGAAAGATCTCCTATTCGGTCTAAACAGTATCTTCTATGGGACTACCTTCAAGAAAGATCTCCCATTCGGTCTAAACAGTATCTTCTATGGGACTACCTTCAAGAAAGATCTCCCATACTGTCTAAACAGTATCTTCTATGGGACTACCTTCAAAAAAGATCTCCCATACTGTCTAAACAGTATCTTCTATGGGACTACCTTCAAAAAAGATCTCCCATACTGTCTAAACAGTATCTTCTATGGGACTACCTTCAAGAAAGATCTCCCATACTGTCTAAACAGTATTGTAATTGCAAAACCTTCAGTTAGAAACCCATCTAAAGATGTAATGTTTCTTAAGAGAAAATTAACAATCTTAAAACTGTACTTCCAATATGTTTACGGGCCTTAAGATGAAAAAACAGAAATGCCTAATAATAACAAACAACAAACCCAACAATTCAGTTTTTATATTTCCGTTATGACTTTTGTTAACTTACCCCCCAGGTCTTGTTCATAAAGTCGGCTAGTCCTGCAACATCATCCAGGGTATATTTTCGATCCCCTGGACTGTACACAGGACTCAGTATGAGTTGGTCGCGGATGGAATAGGCCGAGTTAGAAATTCCAAGCTCTTGGATAGGGGTGAAATGAATCATGTTGTACCCACTCTCTGATGCAACCTGTGAGCATATGTTTGACATATTACTCAAGTGCATGTGCTCGTTCATGTGTGTGTATGTGCATGTGTGAGTCTGTGTACAGACAGACATGCAGACAATGTACCGCTGTACTAAATATGAATTAACACAATTATATGTAATTATAAAATTATATACAATATTATATCTCATCTCTCATAACCCTCCACTCCCAAAGGAGCATAGGCCTTCAACAAACACATGCCAAGTCCTCCTGTCACGTGCCATCATCTCAAGTTCTTTCTACGTTTTCCTCATCATTATCACCTGTTTCCAGTTCTCTTCTCCATGTGCTTCTTGGCCTACTTCTGCCTCTCTTGCCCTGGGGGTTCCAGAACAAGGACTGCCTTGTAATGCTATCAACAGGTTTCCTCAGTCTGTGTCCTATCCATCGCCATCGTCTTCTTCTCATCTCTTGCTCCACTGGCACTTATCTGGTTCTTGTCATGTCATCAGTTCCATATTGGTAACCTTGTCATACCATTTTAATCCTTCTATTCTACACAAGCATCCATTTATTAAAGTCTGTTCTGTTTGTCTTATGTTATCTTAATTATCAGCTCCATTCTGTTTGTCCTATGTTATATGTATATGGTGAATAACCCACAAAGTCATGACAGGAAAATAAATATGTTGTGTTCTTTCTACTACGTCATGATGACGATACTAATTCTCATTTCTTTCTATTCCATGTCAACTTACTGCATCTTTGTAGTCAAAGTTAACATGATGTATGGTCAAAGCACCATTAAATAAAATGGAAAGGACTGCATGCTCTTTTCATGGGGATTAAATTTAGCATTTGCAGTGCAGTGCAATGTGTGTTATTGTCTGAACTGTCCCAAAAATCTGGTGGGATTATTTCATTGTTGGCGACAGACGTTTAAGTAAAACAATTAGTACATTTATGTATATGCTTACGGAATCAGGCACACTATGTGTAGACCAGCATTGTGTTGACATTTAAAAGTATGAAGACAACCACAGGTGATGAGATAAGAGTTACAAGTGTGAATGCCGCTAGAAAAGAAATTATAATTGAGAAGGCACCAATACAATTATAAATGAAAAGGGACCAAAAAATGGTGCGATGGCAAATACAAGTATCAAAATAATTACAAGTGCAAAGCAACAACAGCTGAGTATATTAATCATATGTGTGGAAGATAATGTAGACAATCTAATACTGGTTTAATAGTATATACAAGTGTTAAGACAATTATGCTTGTCAAGATAATTAACAATGCAAAGTAATCACAGCTGAGTACACTAATCATATGTATGTGGACACCATATGTACATGGACACCATATGTACGTGGACACCATATGTACATGGACACCATATGTACGTGGACAGTGTCATTCCCGGTGGTCCCAGGAGAGACAAAGACAGAACAGGACTACTGCACCCTCAGGCCTGTCGTACAAGGCAACTAAAATGATGATGATGCGCATGAGGCTGGCAACCTCATCATGTCAAACAAATGGCCACAGAAACCACTGCCGCAAGAGCACATGGATGTTTTGAGGCTGCTTCCTGCAAGGCAGTGGCTCCATGCTCACATGGCAGCAAAAAGAATGATGATGATGATGATGATGAATGCAGAAAATCTAAGAAAATAAAACTGCCATGACCTCAAATACTGCAGATATAGATCAAAACACTTTTTTTTTTAAAGCACCACACAATACTGTTAAAACTTTTTCTACATAAAATCTCAAAAACATTTTTTTTTAATGTCACATCATCTCAATCCTAGCATTAGGCTGCAGGGTGAACCTTACGTCACTAACCCATTCAAAATATTATACATGAAGAAATGCTTAGTATATTATTTGTTTCATTCTTTGCCGGATATCCTAAAATTTGAAGTACACCATGTCTACCTCTCCTAATCCTTTTTTTTCGTTCGCAGGGCTAATATGTCCTTACTGTCAGTAATTTTCTAGATGAAAAAGTCTTAAACAGGTGGATTGGGGACTGGTATGTGAGGATTTTTTTTTTTTTAAATAAAATTTTGCCTCGTTTTGGCAAGGTGCGTCCCGTTCAACCTAGCTGGTTATATTAGGGCTCATGTCCAAATATAAAAAAACCTTTAGTTCTGGAGAATAATGTGAGATCTGATTTAACTCTTGACAGATTATTTCTTAATAAGGATATTTAAAGGACAAGGTGTATGGTCAGAAACCTAAAACTGTAGAGTATCTCCAAACAGTAAAAACACAGGAGTTTTAAAGAACTGCCCAAGATTTATGTCACAGATTGTGGACATTTCTGACAAAGGCTGACTTTATTACAAATGCTTATGGACACTATTTTGTAAGATAAATAACTTTATAAATAAGAATAAATAATTTTATTATTCTGTACCTGTTATGGTGCATTTCACTTACATATACCATTACAGATTAAACCCATATGTTTTAAGCAAAATGGTAAGGGACTTATGGCTCACCTCATATTTTAACTTGTTCAGCTTAACTGATTCCGTACGTAAGATCTAACTAATAATAGACGCAAAGGCCGAACGCTGTAGACGTAAGATCTTTTAAAAGACGCTGATTTATTTCATTGTTTCTTTCGATTATGATATTTTATACTGCCCGGAATTTATCTCGAACGGAAGTAAACACAAAACTGGGCAAATTTCAACAAGCTTCAACGTCTTTTATTTGCGTTTGAACGGATTTTTTCACATTTATCTTCATCTTTAATCGTGTTTTGTTGTATCGCCATAATGGCCAAGCCTTACGTAAGTCAAAAATTTTTGTTCAAAATTTCAAGTTGTCTTTTTTCCGTGTACATGTTATCTGTTATAACATAAACATAACATAAAATTAGCTAGAAAGGCATATGGATTTATATTGTTCATCCAATGTACTTTAATTTGATGTATAATATGTTATACTTAACTCATGATTAGACACACATTGTCAGCTGAAAATAATTACATACGGAATCAGTTAATTGACATGAAGTAAAAACGTTTTTACATGATAGCAATACACTCTTCTCGTACCTGTAACCTTGGCAACCATTCATTGAATGGCCCCAGTAACTTTGTGATGACAGTCTGGCAGACAATGGCATCCATGCTGACCTCTTCATTATTGGGTCCCAAGTGCAAAGTTGGGTCCACCAAAAAGTACCCAGAGCCACTGCAACTGCTGGGTGCTGTACTGGAGGAATAAATATATCAGGTTGTACTTTATTTTTATGAACAGAAAATGTAAAATGTTTCTGTCATTCATTAGAAAGTCATTGAACGAACGAACGAACGAACGAACGAACTTTATTTTCGAAGGGTAAAGAATTGGGCGCGCAGGCCCGTCTAACATTCTGCCCTTCCACTCTCATTAATCTTGCATACTATATCCTTTCATTCCCACATGATGCTTTAAGCATTAATTTAAAGGCATGCAACATTATAAAGTTACCATAACAGCATTCATTTACAGTATGCAAGCATAATAATAAAAAAATGAGTAGGGTTTTTTTTTTTTTTTGAAACAAACAAGCTAGTAAATGGGGGAAAAAAGTAATAATAAAATAAAATAAATAAAACAATAAATAAAAATAAATAAATTCTGTATACCGACACTCACTCATGCGGTCAATCCGTCTACAATTAATCTGTATTTTTGGTATGCGGGTACATTCTCACGACTCACATTTCTAAAGTACAGTATTATGTGGGTACATTCACACATACATTACATTATATAATAATATTTTAAAGTGAATATAATAATGATATTACATGGATATAAAACAAATTATTCACACACAAAAATGAGCGGAAGAGGAAAAGAAATGTTGACCTATGGATGAGATGTTGACAGGCAAATACTGTTTCTATGGGGGTAGATAATCAGTGTTGAGGAAGTGTTTGAAAAGTGCTTTGTTAAAAGAATATTGTGTAGGTAGGCTTTTTAGGTGGTGTGGAAGGCTGTTCCATAAGTAGGCACCAGAGTAGGCTAGACTCTTTTTGAACAGGTCGATCCTAGGTTTGGGCAGACGTAACTGATGTAATCGTTGTCCCTCCCTTCTACTGGTTTGAAACAATGATCTTAGGTACGACGGGGCATTGTTAGATAGAATTGTGTGAGTCAGCTTGGCTTTGTTGTAGAGAAGACGTTTTTTTAGCGACAGTATTTTGGGTTCTTTTCCTGTCCTTGTGTGTGGTGTCGTGCGATTATCGGTGATCAGACGCACTGCTCTCTTTTGCAGGGAGTGCAGTCTCTTCGAGGTGGAAGCAGGGCAACAATCCCATAGTGTAGAGCAGTAATCTAGATGTGTCTGTATATGTGAGGTGTAGAACAATAGTCTAGTGTCTGCGTCTAAGAAGTGTTTTATTTTGGCTAGCTGGTACGTCTTTTGTGCTATGTGTTTGGTTAAATTCCGTACATGGGAGTTCCACGTTAAGTGCTGGTCAATCGTGATCCCCAGAACTTTTGTGTTCTGTTACATGTTCAATTTGTATTGATTCCGCGTGTAGCTGTAGCGATCTTTTGGTGCAGCTTAGGAGTTTCTGTCTGGTGGTAATCAACATAGATTTCGTTTTTGTTGTGTTTACTGGCATACGATTCATATTACTCCATTTTGTTAGATTGTCTACATCGCTTTGAAGAGTCATTTCAAGTGCCACGCAGTCATTGTCACTAGTGTAGATAGTACAATCATCTGCAAAGAGGTCACAAGTTGAATATTTTAGATGTAGTGGCAGGTCGTTGATGAACATTGCGAAGAGTAGGGGCCCAAGAATAGAGCCCTGTGGTACTCCTGTAACTACCTTCGAGAAATCTGATGCCGAGTTGTTGTGAAGCACTAACTGTTGTCGATCTGCCAGGAATGATTTGATGATGTTTAGTGGATTAGAGCCTATTCTGAGGGTTTCCAACTTTTGAACCAAGATAGTGTGGTCAATCATGTCAAATGCTTTCTTGAAGTCGACAAAAACAGCACCACATAATTTTCCATCATTTATGTTCGACAGCCAGTTGTCTGCCATTTTGGTGAGCGCTGTGTGACAGGAATGTTTGGGTCTGAAACCTGACTGGCTATCAATGAGCAGTTTGTTTGTTGTTAAGTGTTGAAATGTGGTGTTGTAAATGTGTTTCTCTAGTGGTTTTGAAAGAGATGATAGAAGGGATATTGGTCTGTAGCTGTTGGGATCGCTATGTGAGCCAGATTTATAGAGGGGGTACACTTTGGCAGATTTAAATGCTGTGGGGAAGTAGTTGTGTGCAATACATTGGTTGTACACATAGGTTAAGGAGTCGCAAATGATGGGCGCAGCGTAACGTAGAATCTTATTGCTGATACCATCAAGCCCAGATGAATTGTTGTTTTTTAATGCCAAGATATATTTGAGAACTTCATGTACTGTTAGAAAAGGAATATGTCTTAGATCTGTTGGGGTGTGTTCAGTGTTGCAGAAGGCTGTCAATTTACTAATATCGCAGTCCATTGGCTTTAGTGTCGACTTGAGAAGGCTAATTTCTGTTTTGAAGTGGTTGCTAAAATGAGTTGCCGTGAGGGAGCAGCTTTTTGGTAAAGAGTTTAGTGACTTTGATTTGTGTGTTAGTGTTCTAATGGCTGCCCAGACTTCTTTGCTGTTTGCTTTGTCTTGAATCATCTTTCTGAAATGTAGTTTCTTTTCCTGACGAATGAGATATTGTACTTTGTTTCTAAGCATCCGATACCTGCTGAAATCTTTGAGCTTATGTGCTTCGTCCCGCTCTCTCATTGTTGATAGTATTTCGTTGGTTATCCATGGGGTCTTTCTGATGTTTTTGACCCGAACCTGCTTTATAGGAACATGTTTGTCGAATACGTTGTTGAAAGTTTGTGTCCAGTATTTTATGGCTTCTTCTGGATGCGGAAGTTGGTACACGTATGAGAGAGGGGATATTTGTAGGTCTTGTAGGAATAATTGAATGTTAAAGTTTTTGAAATTCCTGTAATGGACTGTGATGTGTTCCGTTTTAGGTGCTTTAAACCCCTTTCTCGTCCAGGTACAGCAAATAGGATAGTGGTCACTTAATGATGTCTGTGGGACTATGCATTCTATAATGTTTTCTGGGCAGGTCGTATAGATATGATCAATTAGTGTAGATGATGAGTCTGTTACTCTCGTGGGTTGATTGATTAACTGTATGAGGTTGTATGAGATGGTAATATCATTCCACGTGTTGTTCGGTTTGTGAAGGTCAATATTGAAATCCCCCAGTAGAATAATTTCCTTCGAAGAAGCCCAAACGTTGTCCATCATTCGTGAGAATGTGTCAAACCATACAGCAGAAGAGCTAGGGTTTCGGTACAGGTAACCAATTAGAACGGGGGTCAGGTTGGGGAGTTTTATTTCCAGCCATAAACATTCAATGCCAGTATGTTCTAGATCATCACGGCGTCTGTACTGAAGAGATGTTGAGATGTATATGACTAGCCCTGTTTCATGTTGTCTGTTAGGATCCCTGCGAATGGTGGTGAATCCATTAATCCTAATTTCGTCATCTGTAATTTTGTCATTGAGACGGGTTTCAGAAAAACCAAATATGTGGAAGTTTTGTTGGAGGGAGGTGGAGACTTCAGAAAGCTTACCTAGCAGGTGGTAAATGTTTAAATGACCAATTTTAAGCCCTGATAGTTTAAGCCATGAATTAGTGGTATTGCCTATATTTTGATTAGAGTTTTTGCACTCGGACATGATAATAGTCAATAGGAAAGAAATAATGAGGGGAGTAGTAGTGATGAAGAAGCAATAAAATTGGTACACAATGTTTTATACAAAATTGTAGACAAGTAATAAAATATGCACTGCTAGAGTCCGTGGACACTGTTTTACAGTATCTTAATCTCTGCAAAAAGTGTGGTTTTTATCTTAAAATACAGTCTGTTCCGAACAAAAAGGAATATTTTTACTTCAACCACAGTCAATGTAGAGAATTAATCCTCCCGGGACAGTTAAAGGTCCACGCTGTGACTTAGTTAGTTAGTTTTGTGAGGATTTCCTAATTTTCCTCAAAATGAAAAAACGAAGGTGCAGATGTATAAAAGATGTAAAAGAGAATGGTGAGCGTAGGAATGAGAGGAATAAGCACAGAGATAATAATAATAAGAAAACAATAGTATTAATACGATAGAGTTATTACTAAATCGGAAACAAATTTAGATACGCCCTGCTCTGACGAACAGAAAGAAATGTTTAAACAGACAATGTAATAAAAAAAAATAAAAAAATTATTAACATCCAAAAGTGACAGTTAAAAGTTCAACGCTGATACTCAGCTATTTCTTTTATCTCAGGACAAAGGTCACTAAAGTGCTTCCGAAGAGAACGCGTCAGGTCGAATGTTACACTGCAAACTTGTTTTAAAAAAAACAGTTTTAAGTTGCTTGGTTTTAATCTTGTTCTGTAGAGCCGTTTATAGACATCTGAAGAGCCTGCATTAATATTTCTGGACTATATTGAGTCAGTTGCCGTAAAACGGATGAATTGTGAGAATTGAAGACTTGCCTAGGCATGTGTCTCCATCACAGCATATCATACTTTTTTGTTTTATTAATCACAAATTTTTCTAGCCATAGAAGGTTAAATGTTTGTGATGACATGCAATTTAATTAGTCAATGCAATTATTCAGCAACCTTTAATTTTTTCTTAACGTCTAAATTATTCCCCAACACTATATACTCAGCTGTATTCTTACCTACCTACTTACTTAGTTGTCCCTCTTCTACCTTGGGGTGTAGAGGCCTCAGTTGCATTCATAAATTATAACTCTATACAGCTGTATTAATGAATTCATGTGGTAAACTTTATACATTTATATATCCAATACCATAATTCCTGCCATAAGTACGTCGGTCGGTCGGTCACATCATGCACACTGTCATTTGCGCACTTTTCTATTTTTCAGAGAGTACATTAACTTTCAACCACAGCTAAGGGGTGCAACTGTGGTTGAAAGTTAGACAATAATTGTATTGTTTCTCTTATATGTACTCTCCCGAAAATAGAAACGTGAGCAAATGACGGTGTGCATGGACAGTTTGATAATGGAAAGTCAAGATTTTAAAAGAAGCACGAACAATTACAAGACACGCTGTCATAAAAAACCAGGCACCATTTAGGAATGCTATATCTAAATGAGGTAAACATGATCAAAATGTCAATATAAAGTATAAGAGGGGCTGACGATAAGTACCAGTAATTAACGGTGAAGAAGTAGTTGAAGGATCCTGCAATTATCATCTTCAAATCAGCAGTTAAATCCATCCTGTCTCCTACACCCGCGGTGAATTTGAAGGCAACTTCATAGTACTTCGTCCGATCATAAGGAATGTCCTTGTCATGTGGGTGGTTGCTGAACAACCGAACTGAAGAAGCCATCAAACTTGGGCCCAACACAAATCGCAGCACCCATCCTGTAAAAAATGAATTGAATATAAAGGTAAGATTAAGCAACAAAGACGAGAGAGAATTTCTTCTTCTTCTTGGATCCTTAACCACTGACTGATTAACTCTTTCAGTCCCAAACAAAAAAGTGGGTTTGGCCCAAGCAAAAATGGCCACCCCAGTTTGTTTTTATTGTTGTTGTTTGGAAATAATTTTTTTAAATGTTCATATGCATAAATAACTTTGTTGTTGTATATGAAACTGAAGGTAATTGGATGTACTTTACTCTTGTGCTACAAGTATAAAAGCTTTCATTTAAAAATGATTAGTTATTCAACGTAAAATGGAGGATATGCGCTTAAAAAAAATGATTAGTTATTCAAGGTAAAATGGAGGATATGCGCTTTAAAAAAATCGCTTTAAAAATCTAAAATAAATATCTCAAAACAGAAACACGTTCACTCTTAAACACGTGCGGTATTTAAAAGAATGTACTTGCAGTCGGAAATGACTTTGTGGGTAGTTATAATTAGAAACAGTCTCAAACAGAGGCACATATACTAAAGGCTTTTTAAAGTCGATTGGGCCAAGCGCGTCTAACTCCTGAGCCTTTATAAAGTTGATTGGGACTTAAAGAGTTAAGCAATTGGTGGCCATTACGCTTAGTGGCGTCATGTAGGGCAGCAACAAACTGTCTCTACTTTGCTTGGTCAAAGGCTATCCTTCGTGCACTGCCCCAACTCTGGTTCATGCTTTACATATCAGACTTAAATTGTTTTTGATCTGCCTCTCTTTCACCTTCCTTCTGGGGTCCATAGCATAGCAGCTCTTGTGATGGCATCGTGGTCTCTTCTGTAGACATGGCTAACCAAGATCTGTCCGCAATGATGGTGTGCATATCTTTTTGATTGCTCCAAGTTAGCAGTTCTTGGCTGGTAATGGTATTCGGCCTAAAAATTCAGATAATTTTCCTTAGGCAGGTTGTGCGGGAAGAGGACAATGGGGACTTTTCTTTTATTCTCCAGCATTTCGCACTGTAGAGAAGTACAGAATTTACTCAACTAAGAGTGAGAATTTAACTCTTAAACTCCAGATCAACGCTCTGAGCATTGCAAAATGCAACACGCTGTGCCATTGCAAAGCCCTGAGCGTGACTTAAGAATTCTCGCCAAGAAATGCAGAAACTTAACCATGTAAACAAATCCATGTTTTCTAAACCTAACCGGAACTTCCGTTAGTGTTGTCTGATCCTTTTATCGAAGATTTAGAGCTGGACACACGTTATTTCTTTGTTATCGAATTTATTTGCTAGTCAGGTGTGATCCGATTTTGTGAAAAAAAATTTTTGTAGCTATAGCGTTATGGCAAATCATATTCCTATTAGTTCTATGCCTTCTAGACGAATGTCTGCGTCTAAAGCATTAAGTTTACTTGAAAATATAATGGAGAGTGATGATTTGATGGACTCTGATAGTTTTTTATCAGATGATGGAAGTGTTTCAGGCATGTCAGACACTTCGGATTCAGGTGACGAGAGGGCGTTGCCCCAGCCTGGCCCATCAAAAGGTAAGAAAGCTAGGCTTACAACACTAGATGACTGGTCACAGGTTGCTGATGATGCTAGAAGTACGGTTAAAACTTCAAACAACTTTAGATTTATCCCCAAGCCATGAGGTACAAAAACAGCTTCACTTAGTCGTTCCCCTTCTACCGTGAGGTGTAGAGGTAACAGCACCAGGTGTAAACCCAGAATATGTTGATGAAACATCATCACCACTGGATTGCTTTTTGGCACTTGTCAGAAATGATGTGATGGAATATATAATCACAAGCATCAATGAATATGCCACAAGACGTGTACAGATGAACACCCCAGCTCAAAAACAATCAGTGTATAACAACTGGAAACCTGTAAATAGGCATGAATTTTTAAAATTCATTGCAGTCACTAATTCAATGGGATTGGATAAGAGACCAAGCAAACACGACTACTTTTCAAGAGAGCCAAGCTTGTATACACCTTTCTACATCAAAATGTTTGAAAGACAGAGATTTGAGGCTATATATCACACAATGCTTCATGTGAGAGATGCAGATGCTGATGGAAAGAGCAAAATTGAGCCTTTTGTGGACATGCTATGCTCAAATTTCATCAGTGCCTTTATACCATTTGAAAACATTTCAATTGATGAAATGATTATTGGTTTCAAGGGGCGTTGGAGATATAAGCAGTTTAATGCATCCAAGCCCAAAAAGTATCACATAAAAAGTTTTGGATTGGTAGACAGTGCCACTGGATATGTACTGAATCTGCTCACTTACATATGGATCAGATACATCATACAATCCGGAGTGTGATTCTGACAGTGGCCATGCCATTAAAATCTTCAATACCCTCCTCAGCTGTATTGGAAGTGGATACCACATATATGCTGACAGGTATTACACCACCAGAGCTTTAGTTGATTTCCTTCTTGAACACAAATTCTATTTCACAGGGACACTCCAGACCAATAGAAAAGGTTTTCCTCTTGCTCTGAAAGGTCTTTCCATGAAACATATGGAAAGCCGGCACTGGGTCTCTAATGATGACAGAATTGTGTGCACTGCATGGAAGGATAAAAAGGCAAAAAAAACCTGTGGTGATAGTCACTTCAAATGGAAATGCTGAAGACATTACACACAGGCAAAAAACCAAACCATCCACTATCCATAGCTACAATATGAGCATGAATGGTTGTGATAAGGCTGAGCAGATGTTGAGTTATTATGGACTCCACACAAGGAAAAGCAATAAATGGTGGAAGAAAATATACCACTGGATAGTGGAGATTTGCTGCAATAATGCACATATTCTATATGTTTTGTCTCGACCAGAGGGCGCTAACACAAAAATGTAACTTAAAAAATTCAAGCTGATTTTAATTAACCAGCTTACAGAAGCAGCAGCTGACTTGATGACTGAAGCAGATGACATGATGAGATCCAGAATTGGCCGCCCTATTAAGTCAAATGCAATAGAAAGACTTCAGGGCTCGAAGCATGTTATTGTTAGAGCAAAAAATGATGGACGCTGCAGAGTGTGCAGTACACCAAAGGATGTAAAGAGGACAGTCTTTATATGTGAGGGATGTGAAGGCAAACCTCGACTTCATCCTCACTGCTTCAAGTTGTGGCACACACAGCGCAAGCTTGAATCATAAAATAATCATGTAAATATATTGTGAAAATGTTTCATTTGATATTTTTCTAGTTTATGTGCTGGAAAAAGCCATAATATGGTAATATATATATTCTAGGATTTTTTCAGTGTTGTGAAGTTTTTAGTGGCTGCAGCATACACTGCATAAATGCACTAAATGTGCTAAATTTTGCTATATCTAGTGTTGTGTTATTTCAAAAATGGATTACCTTGATGTTTCAAGACTGAATGGTAAGTTTTAATGACTACAACATTAGCTGGCCATCGGTAAGTGCACATTTTGCTTTCAATATTTTTGTGTTTTTCAAATAACATTCATCATGTTTTAATGTCTACTAACAGCATGTTTGTTAATACTACAAAATAAATTAATAATTACAATTCTCCTTCCATTCCCCTTCATGTTGATATATAATATGTGCTAGTTCAAAGGAAAATTCACACAAAAATTTAGACTGAAAGACGAACACTTCACTCTATAAAATTCTGCCCCAAAAAAAGTCTGGCACAGCGTGCAAAATAACTCTGGAATGAAAGAGTTAATCAGACTAAAATAAACTATAAATGTAGATCTACTGATAATACTAGATACCTCCACTGCATCCTCAGCATCACATGACCACATGGAAGAGAGTCAGGTGACAACCAATATAGAAAGCAATTCATCATCATTTTTTTTCCTTTGCACTCTACACAGCATGGAGCCCATCATTGCAGCTGGTCACCATGCAGGAAGCTTGCACCAAGCAATCACAAGCTCTTGCAGTGGTGATTTCTGTGACAATTTGTTTTACATGATGAGGTTGCCACCCCGTGCACAACTTCATATTAGTCGCCTTGTACAACATACATAAAAGCACAGTAGTCCTATTCTTCCTGTCTCTTCAGAGACCCCACAGGAACTACACGAGGCCAGATGGTGATTATGCAGATAAAATGAGGATGGACACAACACACTTTCAGAAAACCAAACAAGTAACATAGGACACTGTCCTCAACTGGAACAAGGCACAAATCTGAGTCTACTTACAATACCTCATACAAGGTATAAATTTGGGTTAAATAACAATACCACAGACAAGGCATAAATTGGGTTTAATGACAATACTACACATAGACACAAATTGGAGTGAAATGACAGTATGACTCACAAGGCATAAATATGGGTCCACTAATACCAACACCATGCCCTGTGTAGTCTCCGGAAGTCTCTGAGAAAACTAAGAAAGAATAGGCCCCCCCAGTTTCCTCAGTCATGTTATAAAAGATAGCCTGTGAGACTGCGTGTGAAGCTAGCAACCTCATCAAGTAAAACAGATTTCTACAGAAACCACAGCCACAAAAATGGAATGAATACCACACACAAAGCATAAATTTATTTGGATCTGATGACAATACCACAAACAAAGCATAAATTGGATCTGATGACAATACCACAAACAAAGCATAAATGTATGTTTAATGACAACACTACACATAAGGTATAAGCTCAGGTGTACCAAAGACAACCCTGCACACAAAAGGGCATAAGATTGTGTCTACTAATGAAAATGTCACACGCAAGGGGTAACTTTGGGTTTAATGACAGTATTACAGAGTGTTCAAAAGTACTGCATGATAGTAAAGACTTTGAAAAATTGTATCTCAACTGCTCTAAAAACCAAAAGATGACAGAAAAAAAAGATAAATGGAAACATGTATCCATTTGAAGACTACAATATTTAAAAAAATGTTCAGTTACACTTTTGAAATTGTGTAAAAAAGCTAAAAAGAACATTGAGAATCCATTTGCCATTTCTTTATACTATGATTATAAAACATGCACTAAGGAAACTTGTTGATAGCATCACCAGAAAGTCCTTGTTCTGGAATTCCCAGGGTAAGAGAGGTAGAGGGAGACCAAGGAACACATGGAGAAGAGAACTGGAAACAGACGAGAAGGGAATGAAGAAGACATGGAAAGACATTGAGCTGATGGCACGGGACAGGAAGACCTGACATAAGTTTGTTGAAGACCTATACTCTTTCCTCGAGTTAAAAGGTGAAGAAGAAAATGATTTCATTTTAATCCTTATGTCATAAAAAGCTTTGTGCTAGGCATTATGTGGCTATGGATGTAACTTACTGTTACAGTCTGTTTTGTCTAAAATAAGGAATGTATACTTCTTTTTATATTTGTGGTCTAAGGGAGTTTACAAACTGTATTTTCTTGGCTACAAGTTAGTTCTAGTTGTTATCTTCCTTGTCAGTATAAGGTTGCCCATATAAGGCCGGGCCTAGTCTGTTTTCGGGGAACGGTTAGATCGTTCCGTATATGGACTTAACTCAGTTGATATCCCCTTGTTACTATAAAGCTGTCCATATAAGGACCGTTCTTAAGCTGTTTTCGGGGAATGTTCTGGATCGTCTCGCGTTGTGAGCTGACCAGGGCTCGCGACGATCCAGACATGCGCAGTGATTTTGCGCGGGACCGGAAGACGGGCTTTCTTGGTGAGTCTGCCCGGCTTTCTTCAGCTGTGCAGATGTCCAGCGATCTCTTTGTCTGCATGAACGGGGAATGGAGCCTTCTTGTGTGTAGAAGATGTTTGAGTTCTCCCCAGTTTATAATTCTGGCATATTTCTAAAACTAGGATGTAAAAAAATGTGTTTGTGTTGTATTCCTGGACAGCAGTCAGGTAAAAGAACTTTTGAAGCTATTATCTTTAGCCAAGAACTTAGTATTTTGAGGTGGCTTGCTCCTTGTGCGGAGAAGCGGTATACATAGGAGTTGGATAAAATTAGACATTTGAAACCCGGTGCTTTACGGCGTGTTTGCCAGAAGATTGATCTGACCTGATGGTCAATGAAGCACAGAGATTATTATTATACTTGTAGTCCGCTGTTTATGCGGCATTATTTTGGCAAAGACTGATATGCCTTGTTGGTAGAGAAAAGCACAGAGATTTATATATATACTTGGAGCCCGCTGTTTATGCGGCATTATTTTGGCAAAGACTGATATGCCTTGTTGGTAGAGAAAAGCACAGAGATTAATATATATACTTGGAGCCCGCTGTTTAGGCGGCTTTATTCTGGTAGAGTCCTTATTGTATTGCATATGGTGAACTATGTTGTCTACATGATGTTGGTGTGCTTCCTCGTCCCAAATGACAGTGTAATTGTCCGTTGTCTACGATGTTGCTGTTATTCTGTAATAAACTGTTTGAAACGTCACCAGTCGTTATCAACGCTTCATGACTTCTGAGTGTGGTATGAACGGCATGGTATTATCAAATAACTACCTACACTTCTACAGTAGTAGCCAAACTCCTACCTCTACAGTGATTAGCCTGTGTGGCGTATGTAATAAGAAATTTGTACATCAACATTAGATCTCTACGAACTGAGTCTGACTAACGACATGCCACAGTACTGGCCAGTATAACCCAACTTCTACAGTGGTGGTTTCTAGTCATTGAAAAGTCACCTACGACATTCGTATTACTGAAACCGTGATTATATTGATTCAACCCACCAGGACTTCTTCAATGAGATGCCACTATTATAAACTGTACGGAACTGTTCCATATTTTCAACCAGTCATGATGTCCACATACCTACCTTTTCCGTGGTGCTTGTGAATTATATCATCACCTACCCAGAAATATTCTACGGTCATCGATATCAACAGAAATCAACACAGTTGACAGCGTCGACAGTGCGGAGTTTCCTGCACAGGTCATTCAAGTTGAGCTGCAGTGTTGCCGATCCATTTTTTACGAGCAAGTTCAACAAGTCAAGGGTCTAAGTGGTGAAACATACCTGTTCCTTGCGTCACAGAGTTCATGTACCCCTTCAGCGGTGGATCATCTTATCGGTGGACAGTGTTTTCTTTGTATTTCTTTGCTGCTATCTGAGAGGCCAGGGATTTTTCCAGCATAAAAGATAAGTGGCTTTATGTTTGTAGACTGTTCCTCTATATGTATCGTGATTAGGCCTTCCTCAGCACTATCCATTACATCTTGTTTTTATGTTATATGTTTCTCTGTTTATATGTTATATATGTATTTATATTTCAGCGGGTTCGGTTGGGCGGTGACTGTCGTAGAATATCCCACTTTACCGAGGGTCTACGACAGCATTCTTTAGGGACTATTTTTAATTCATACTGAATTCAGTCGTTTTTTGTTTAGTTGTGACGAGATGTGTTGTCGTTTTCATATATTTTTCTCCGTTCTTTAGTTCTGAGTAATTTGTTCGTATTTGTCAGCCTCCCCTTTTCTATCGTTTATTTCTTTACACCTTTTCGTTTATACACTGTGTTGTTATTGTCTTATCGTTATATTTCGCAGCTGTCATTACAAGTTTTGTAACATTTCCCTTTAGTTCTGCTTTATTGTTCTTTTGATTCCTGCGAACGTTATCGTTTGTCCTTGATGCTTGTTCTTTGTCTTTCCAGTTGATGTTATTCATTGTTGTCATACACTGTCTATATATATATACTTGGTCATGCACTATTAATAGTATAATGCACTAGAGATATAGAGTTGATTAATGGTGATATTATAATCAAGTTATTATACAAGTTCGTTGACAAAGACTTGTCACCCCACTGTGGTGGGATAAAGTGAGTTTCTCAGATACATACTTATACAAGGTGGTATACCATATTATTAGTCATGATGTCTACATTGGATTACTTTATTGAGCAAGGGAAAGCCCTTGGTAAAACTGGAGATAAATTAGAGGAATTTGCTCTTGCTGAATATGCCAAGGCGCAGAAGGCTGAAGAAAAGAGACAGAAAATGCAAGCAGAAGAGAGAAAATTCCAATTGGAAATGGAACAAAAGAAATCAGAAAGAGAAGCTGAAGAAAGAAAACAGAAGCTAGAAGCTGAAGAAAGAAAAGAAAAACAGAAGCTAGAAGCTGAGGAGAAGAAAATGTTACATGACGAAAGAGTCTTAGCAATGGAGCTGGAGAAAATAAAGTTGGTGAATATGGGCAATTCACAAGGTGAATCAAATAATTCTTCTAATAAGGCAAATATTAAACCATATGTTATTAAATTGCCTGCTTTCAACCCTACCTGAGACGATATTGCATTCTATCTAACTAGATTTGAATTGGCATGCGACTCTCATAAGATAGACAAGTCACAATATTGTGTACAACTTATGAAGTTACGGGTGAAGCTTCGAATACTATGATGTTGGTGGAGGACCCTGACAAGAATAACTATGATGTTGTCAGGGCAGCCTTATTAACCTTTAGCATGCTGCCGGCGAGACATATCGCCGAAGGTAACCTATGTTCTGCCAGCTGGAGGCGATATGTCTCGCCTTGCGGCTGTCATCGTTTCTAGCACATGACTTGTGTACACGTGATTTTCAGCCCCGGATGATAAGTTGTAATGTTATTTGCAAGAGAGTTAGCTTCCGTTTCCGATCTTAAAAAAGCGATGGGTGTATCCGCATTTATTTTTTGTAAATTTTTTAAATCGAAATGAATCTGCATCAACCCACGGCCATTTTTGCTCTAATTTTATTGGATTCTGACGCCATGCGGTGGGGATGAGATTTTTGTCTTTATAAGCGCTGATATCGGTTCTCAGAATATGTTTGATGACCGAGATGGAAACGAAAGTAAAATGGCCTTTCAAGTATGTATAATTTTAGGGATTAGGATTAAGAATATCGGAAAGGTTTAGAATTTCGGCCGAATGTCACTGCTGATGAGAGTGTTTGTTGCTTTGCTACTGATGATGGGTGTAACGAAAAGATCGTCATTTGATTTGTATTGGTCTATTTGTCAAATGACTGTCATTGAAATGCAAGGGATATGGACTCTTCGTTTGTTGGATATTTAAAAAAAAAAATTTTTTAATTTTAAAATTAAAAAAACATTTTTTTTATATTTTTAAACTTTTTTTTCGTTTTTTTCATCTTTCCTTTCCTCTCTTCCTATCTCATCTAACATGTACACAAACAAAATTTACATCATCAGATTCAGCATTCATTCATTTCTATACAGTCCAAAAATGATAGCAATTGACCAAAACACAAAAAAATTATAGAATTTACTAGTCACCCACTATAGAAATGGGGCGTTGTGAAAAAGAATGCAGATGCAGGGCAAATTTTTTGAATTTTTATGCAGCGTGCTAAAGGTTAAAAAAATACCAATTGGATGAAGAAGGTTATCGTCTACGCTTTAAGTCTCTATTGTCAGAGACAGGGAAGGATTTTTCAGATTTTATTTCAGATAATCCGCCTGACCTTTTCACGTTGGGTGAAATTGTCAAAAATCAAACACACATATGAGGCCATTGTTGACTTACTGCTTCGTGACAAAGTTATGTCATCAGTTAGTAAACTTTTTCTTTCCTTTCTACATGAGCGAAAACCTCCAAACATAAAAGATATGGAGCAATGCTGTCATCAATATGTCACGGCACATCCTAATGTAACGGTTAGCAATTCTAAAGTTGAAGAAGGTTTACCAGTTGCTTCGGCAACACCATATGGTCCTCATTTTCGACGTAAATTTCAAAGGCCTTAGCACAATATTGATAAATGGAATAATCGTGTTTTTGGACAGAACCAAGGGGGTCCATCACGTAATGATTCTTCTTCAGGGAACTGGAGACAATTTAATAGTCCTCAACATTTTGGTCATAAGAACCTTAGAAGAGGTTACCACAATAGAGGTTATCAAACCAATAATAACTTCTCAGGTAGACAACAAAACCCATCTAATAGGAATTTTGATCAAAGGAGAAATGACAATCCCAACTATGAAAACTGGGGTTCTAATCAGAACAATAGTTCCAATAGAGGGAATAACAATAATTTCAATAGCGATAATAGTCGCGGTAGATCGCAGCATAATAATAGATCATGCCACCATGCTTACTCGGCTCAACAAGAGTCCCAAGGAGTCAAGGTGACAATGGTAATAATATCTCTAATGCTAATGCTTGCTATGCTTTCGATTTCGAGAGAGCATCAAAGTGCCCACAATGCACAACTTTGTTCGAACCTACAACTATAACTACTCTGAGTTGTGGTCATCCTCTACCCGCTCTTCCTGCTGCAGCTGTGCATGACGGAAGAGGGTCTCTTATTCTACATAAAGGTTTAGTGAATAATAATCCAGTCTCAGTTCTCTTTGATTCTGGATGCACAACTATTGGGGTTAAACAATCTCTCATAGATCCTTGCTATGCCACAGGAAAAGTGGTGAAATGTGTGACATTCGAGGGTACTCTTGAAAAATATCCGACTGCTATCATACACATAGCTACTCCCTTTTTCACGGGAGATTTTCACGCGTTTGCTCCCGAATCCTATTGCGGACCTTATCGTCGGGCGTATACACGGAGTTAAAGAGTGTACCCCGGAGCAAATTACTATCTGGGAAGAACAAAACATTCAAGCTGCTTATGCAGTCACCACAAGAGCTCAAGCTCAAAATATTTCTCAAACTCCATCTACCGAAACTGAAGAAGTGCATAAACAAGATGATCACTCAGTGATTTCCCGAGAGTCCTTTATAAAACTCCAACAAGATGACACTTCTTTGGAAAAATTCTTCCTTCTAGTTAAAAATGATAATCCAAACCATAACACAAATCGTAAATCTTGGATCTCTATAAAGAATTGAGTACTAGTCCGTATGGTGCAAGAGTCTACTGCATCTATACATTCGCAAATACTGGTACCTAAGAGTATGAGAGTTCGTATCCTACAACATGCTCATGACTCTCAGTGTGCTGGTCATATGGGATTTTCCCGTACTAAATCGAGGGTTCTTGCCTCATTCTTTTGGCCACAAGTAAATAAAGATATACGTATTTATTGTCACTCCTGCAAGATATGCCAAGAGGTTAAGTCACGCGGTCCACGCCATGCAGCACCTATCCAGGCTGCGGACATTCCTATCCGTCCCTTTCAAAAGATGGCGATAGACATTATTGGTCCTTTTAAAATCAAGTCGGCCAGAGGACACCAATTTATTTTAACGTGTTGACATGTGTACTCGTTGGCCAGAGGCTATACCTTTCAAGAGCATTTCGACTACTGACATTGCAGACGCTCTTTGGCTAATATTCTCACGTCTAGGATTTCCAAAAGAAATCTTATCAGATCATGGCACACAATTAATATCAGACACTATGTCGCAGGTGATGTCTACACTATGTATTGAAAGGTCTTTAAGCAGTATATATCATCCTATGTCAAACGGTTTAGACAAACGTCTAAATAGAACTCTCAAGAGTTTACTAGGAAAGATAACTGAGGATCATCCTCAGGATTGAGACAGGGTTTTACCCACTGCTCTTTTCGCGTATAGAGAAGTTCCTAATGAGCACACAGGCTTTTCTCCATTCCAGCTTGTCTTTGGTGCGCAACTCCGCGGTCCCATGTCATTGCTGCATGACCTAATAACTGCTGAGCATATCAGCGAAGACACTCAATCCTCATACGAATATGTAATTGCTTTAAGGCAGAAAATTATTGAAGCATGTAGATTAGCTACCTCTGCATCTGAGTCTGCTAAGCAGAAAGCAAGGAATTTCGCAAATAAAAATAGATGTCTACGTCAACTTTTCCTGGAGATAAGGTACTTGTAGAGACAATAGACTTCTTATCTCATGGAAAGGTCCTTACACTATCATCTCTAGAATTTCAGATGTCGACTATGTTGTCGATGTGGACAGGAAACATAAAACTTTCCATATCAACATGCTGACAGAATTTCATGAACGACCAGATTACCTACAACCTATTTATGAAGCGACGGACGATTCACTAGTTCCACATGGTCATTACACATCTCTGTCTGTCATCCAGGAGGAAGAGTCTACTTTCTCAGACGTGAACCTTCCTCTCTCGGTAATCCCACTGCATTCGACAGAATCATGGGAAAATGTGTCTGTTTCTTCAGAGTTATCTGCTGAGAAACAGCAGCAGGTCTCCTCTCTCTTGCAAACTTTTCAGGATGTTCTTACAGACATTCCTGGACAAACATCTATTATTAAACATGACATAATACTCACTGACTATAACCCTATCAGAGTCCAACCTTATCCTATCCCATTACACTTTCAAACACGGGTTGAGAAAGAATTGGATGAAATGATTCAATTAAAAATAATTGAACCATCTACTTCGGCATATTCTTTGTCTATGGTTATTGTCAGAAAAAAAGACAATAACACATGTCTTTGCGTCGACTATCGCAAACTAAACCAGGCGATGAAATTCGATGCTGAACCTATGCCCTTGTTAGATGAGCTGCTCACTAAGCTTTCTAATTCTAAGTTCTTTACCAAACTTGATTTGTCTAAAGGTTACTAGCAAGTTCCTCTCACTGAACGCACCAAACCTCTCACTGCTTTCTCTACACCTAGGGGTTTGTTCCAATGGAACTTCATGCCTTTTGGCCTCATGAATGCCCCAGCTACTTTCGTATGCATGATGCGTCGTATCCTTTCACATCGTCCTGATGTCATTGCGTACTTGGACGATATTTGTCTCTTTAGCGATTCATGGGAAGATCACTATCAAGGTCTTGTGGACCTTTTTGTCTACTCTACGTTCGCATAATTTGACGGCCAAACTGTCAAAAGCCTTTGTTGGCTTTAGCGAGATTTCTTTTTTGGGTCATCGTGTTGGTTATCGTCTCCTGCGGACGGAGGACAACAACACCTCTAAGATTCTCAATATCACTACTTCTAAAACAAAGAAGCAAGTCCGTAGCCTCTTAGGCTTAATACAATTCTACGGTAGGTTTATCCCTAATCTATCATCTATCACAGCACCTCTTTCGACACTATTGAAATAGGGGTCTCCTAATATGGTACGCTGGTCCCAAGAATGCCAGTCCTCATTAGATATGATTAAAGATCTATTTTCTTCTCAGCCTATCCTAAGACTACCCACTGCAAATAAGACTGTTGTTCTTCTCAGTGATGCATCATCCACAGGGATTGGAGCAGCACTGATGCAAGAGTATTCTGAAACTCTGCATCCAGTGATGTATGTCTCTAGGAAGCTGAATGCGGCAGAACGGAATTACTCTGTACTAGACTGAGAGTTATTAGCTATGGTCTGGGCGATTCTTAAACTACAAAGATTCCTTCTTGGTGCGCATTTTATTGTAGAAACCGACCAAAAAGCTCTCACAGCTATACAAAGTAAAGATCTGAAGAGCTCAAGATCCGCTAGATATGCTATTGCTCTTCAACCTTTTCATTTCTCAGTACGAGCTATCCGTGGTTCGGATAATGTAATGGCAGACATACTGTCGCGATGCCCTCATGACTCTATTTGACTCTTTTCTAAGACCTCGTTATAGATTTCGGGGTTATTTAGATAGCCATGGTTATAGATTAACACTCAGATAGTACATTTCTATGATCCTATTAAGTTAAGACTCTAGAATAGTCTGTACTACTTTCTCTGCTACTGTCTTATAGTAACGTAGGAAGGTTTAATAATAGCCATATATGGGCCAAAAGTTTACATAGCCACATTTAATAAGTGAAAATGTAGGATTGACAAATGTATATTATAAAATCCTACAGTTATATAACAGAGTGTATCATTTGTATTTTCTTACAGCGAACCAGTGCTGTTAGATAGAGAGTCTCAACAGCTTGCCAGCTATTGCTAGATGTGACGTCCTTGCTTATCTTGTGTCGTTGCACACTTGTCTAGATGGAAGTGGCGCCCTCTTCAGTACAAAATGCTAAGGAACTTCTGAAGACATCTATATTCATACGTGTTAATTAACAGTAGTGTACATTAATACAATATTATATTAAATGATGTTAAATGGTGTCTCTATGCTGCTGTATATGAGAGTTAAAAGGATAATATGGTATGACATGTCTATTTTTGTAATTTATTATTGCAAGACATTTCGATATGGTAATTTTTTTTTTATGTGGGATATATGTAGTCATATGATGTAATTTTCTGGCGCGTATATTCCCTGCGCTTTATAGTACGATTGTGGCAGTGATAATGTAATTTCTCTAATGTTGTGAGATATTTTTTACTTCTCAAACGACGCTCTAATGTGCGTCAATATAGCCTGATTTTGGCGTTGTATGTTTTGATCTCTTCAGCGCATCATGTATGCGTTACGAGCCTGTTGTATCATGCTCATTATTTTATTTTTTTGGAGTATATAAGTAATCTAAGATTATCTCATATTCTGTAATATTATAATGATATTCATTCATGTCATGCAATTGATTTTCTTGTCTTATTGTTGTCTTCTTCATTTTCAAGGCATTGCTTCCTTTCATCTTTGCTCTTTCTTTTTGTATCCCATCTTGTCTTTTTCCACTCGTCACTTTTCTTCAGATATCTTGTCATCCTATTTACATCCCTTTCAGTTACGCTTATTTCTAGTATTGTCATATCGTTATTGTTATGTTGTTATTTAGACTACACTTAAGTATAGATATTTACATGCTACCGCCCTCGCTTGTTTTTCCAGTCAATGTATTTTTTTCCACAAAAAAAAAATGATGATGTTATCATTTTTTTTCCCTGGGGGTGCGGTAGACTGTTACAGTCTGTTTTGTCTAAAATAAGGAATGTATACTTCTTTTTATATTTGTGGTCTAAGGGAGTTTACAAACTGTATTTTCTTGGCTACAAGTTAGTTCTAGTTGTTATCTTCCTTGTCAGTATAAGGTTGCCCATATAAGGCCGGGCCTAGTCTGTTTTCGGGGAACGGTTAGATCGTTCCGTATATGGACTTAACTCAGTTGATATCCCCTTGTTACTATACAGCTGTCCATATAAGGACCGTTCTTAAGCTGTTTTCGGGGAATGTTCTGGATCGTCTCGCGTTGTGAGCTGACCAGGGCTCGCGACGATCCAGACATGCGCAGTGATTTTGCGCGGGACCGGAAGACGGGCTTTCTTGGTGAGTCTGCCCGGCTTTCTTCAGCTGTGCAGATGTCCAGCGATCTCTTTGTCTGCATGAACGGGGAATGGAGCCTTCTTGTGTGTAGAAGATGTTTGAGTTCTCCCCAGTTTATAATTCTGGCATATTTCTAAAACTAGGATGTAAAAAAATGTGTTTGTGTTGTATTCCTGGACAGCAGTCAGGTAAAAGAACTTTTGAAGCTATTATCTTTAGCCAAGAACTTAGTATTTTGAGGTGGCTTGCTCCTTGTACGGAGAAGCGGTATACATAGGAGTTGGATAAAATTAGACATTTGAAACCCGGTGCTTTACGGCGTGTTTGCCAGAAGATTGATCTGACCTGATGGTCAATGAAGCACAGAGATTATTATTATACTTGGAGTCCGCTGTTTATGCGGCATTATTTTGGCAAAGACTGATATGCCTTGTTGGTAGAGAAAAGCACAGAGATTAATATATATACTTGGAGTCCGCTGTTTATGCGGCATTATTTTGGCAAAGACTGATATGCCTTGTTGGTAGAGAAAAGCACAGAGATTAATATATATACTTGGAGCCCGCTGTTTAGGCGGCTTTATTCTGGTAGAGTCCTTATTGTATTGCATATGGTGAACTATGTCGTCTACATGATGTTGGTGTGCTTCCTCGTCCCAAATGACAGTGTAATTGTCCGTTGTCTACGATGTTGCTGTTATTCTGTAATAAACTGTTTGAAACGTCACCAGTCGTTATCAACGCTTCATGACTTCTGAGTGTGGTATGAACGGCATGGTATTATCAAATAACTACCTACACTTCTACAGTAGTAGCCAAACTCCTACCTCTACAGTGATTAGCCTGTGTGGCGTATGTAATAAGAAATTTGTACATCAACATTAGATCTCTACGAACTGAGTCTGACTAACGACATGCCACAGTACTGGCCAGTATAACCCAACTTCTACACTTTTACAATACACTTTCTGAACTCTTGTTTTTATTCATTGTAATCATCACGTGTAAGCATTTCATCACATGTGTAAGCATTACTGTTAATTCTGTTAGGTCATCATCGTGTTAATAATACATGGGGGGAAAAAAAGGCCACAGCAGATTAAGTGAGATGAAGGCACCAGGTGATGGACAGAAAGCAAGCTGTCGAAGTGTACCATCAATGCAAGAGACATACAATTTCGGACAGCTAATGCAATCAACCCTTGATAGACAGATGATAAGACGGTATGCGATTTGGTCTGGTTGTCTCCCACTTGGTCGCAAGAACTTAAATGAACAGAATGACGAACAACTAATACAATTTATTTTCCCCTAAAAGCATTACTGTAAAAGTGTTTAACAAATGCCGGAATTAAGACTAGCAAGCTTTCACTTGTCGAACAATAAAAATGGTTACAAAAACATAAAAATATGGAAACAATATCTACTCAGATAGCCTTAGGCGGAGCGAGTTTGTTTCTGACTTCTGCGATATTGGATGCAACGAGATATGATGATCCTGGTATAGTATTATTTGCAAGTGCGGTAAGTGAAATAATTTTTTTAAACACAAGGAGGTCAAGGGAGAGTTTTCAAGAAAAGAAAGTCAGAAACAAAGGTCAGAAACACACACACAAAAAAAGGAGAAAAAATACTGAGAAAAAGAAAACCATTATACCGACATATAATGGAGAGGAAACAAAGGGGAGGAGACGTGGCTGGCTATGCAACAAATTATTTTGGTATTCAATTTCAGGAGGGTCTGCAGAGTCTTGAGTTCTAGCCCCCCGCCCTGATGTCTGCCAACCCTCTGATGTGTTGTTGTTGTGGTGTTATTTTACGATTAGTTCTTCTTCTTCCTCATTCGCCCTGAAAAGGACGGTGATTGCGTTGTGTCTGTTTGCGCCTAAGCTGTGATATCTGCACCTTTCGGTCGACACATCCGACTTCTGCACGGCATTTTTAGGGACCGGGTTTGCCTTCCCATTTCGATCCGTACTCGCTCAGCCAGACTGCACTGCTGCAGACTGTTTCCAGGACCACCATGTGGAGGTGGAGTACGGTCTTGACCAGCTCTGGTTTGCTGATCCTGATGTTAGCAGTCAAGCTATGGGTCGCTGACTGCATTCACTATTGCTGCATCTTGGGGTCCCTTACAATTAGTGATATGAAGATATTTGTTGGACAGCTTTACATGGTCACAAGTATAACAGTTCACATGTGACTCTGAGATTCAGTGGAAATAGTGTCTAAAACATAGCACAAAACTGTGTGACCTATTGAAATCTCAATCAATAACAAATATAATAATAGCGCACATGATCATATTCTATATTTCAAATTATATTCATGTAGCTAAGACTATGAAAATAAGCGATCATTTAATAATAAACTAGGTGTAGAACAAGTGAAAGATGTTGTCCAAAAAGATTTAGAATAAGATGAGGTAACATAAAATCCATCGAAAAGTACAATACGAACAGCAAAGAAAAGGGGCTGGAGATTTCTTCACAAAAGAATATAACATGATACAGATCACACAAAATGCCCCGGAATGTTTTTAATACTTCTCAGGATGTCCAACAGCAAATCTTCAAGGCAGTATGGAGGTAACTTTAAAGAGGCAATAAAGAAAGGGCAGAAATACAAAAGAAGCTTTTGCAGCCAATAAAGGGAAGTAAACAGTTTGTAAAAGCACAATATGGTTCCCAGGGTTCTCGGAGATAACAAAAAAAAATGATAGGACAATTGCTCCTTCAGGCATGTCAGGTAAGACGGTGTATTGGATTGGCAGCCACACTGTGTATTGGATTGGCAGCCTCACTGTGTATTGGATTGGCAGCCTCACTGAGCAAAACAAACTGTTATAGAAGCTACCACTGTAAAAGATACTGAACTGCTGTGCAGCAAGCTTTCTACAAATGGAAATAACTGCACTTGTGACCCATGCTCAATAAGGAGTTAAAAAGAAAAATTATTGTGATATTTATTACACATGTGAGAACAAAGTATTCCACGCCTTCTATACATGTTATGAAAAGCGCGGAAGTTGGAATACAGTGACAACAAGCAAAAAGTAGGGATAAAGAGATACATAGTGACAAAGGGAGAAGTTGGAATACACTGTGACAACAAGCAAAATGTAGGGATAAAGAGATACATAGTGACAAAGGGAGAAGTTGGAATACACTGTGACAACAAGCAAAATGTAGGGACAAAGAGATACATAGTGACAAAGGGAGAAGTTGGAATACACTGTGACAACAAGCAAAATGTAGGGATAAAGAGATACATAGTGACAAAGGGAGAAGTTGGAATACACTGTGACAACAAGCAAAATGTATGGATAAATACATAGTGACAAAGGGAGAAGTTGGAATACACTGTGACAACAAGCAAAATGTAGGGATAAAGAGACACATAAGGGAGAAGTTACTGGAGACTTTAACATCGCTGCATGAGGAAATTTAAAAAAGTCAACAATAGAAACTGACAGACAGTACAAGGAATAAGAAGCTATGGAGAGATGATCATCTATGCCAGTTGGCAAGGTACTTGGTGAAGAACAAACACAACCCACCTTTCTCCAAGCGGTAGAGTTTATCCTGGCTATTCTCACCCTGCTTCAGAGTAAGTACCCTGACCTGTGGTAGGGGCATCTTCCCTGCTCAACCTGAATAGAAGAACAATGAGAACTGTGTGACATTTAAGTGAAAATACAGTATCACAAAATGAGTTATTTACATGTGACCTTTCAACTTGGATTTCACTACATCAACCTAGGTGCCTGTGGTAGCATGTCACTGAACACATCTAGAGACTGGAAGAATTATGTAGTGCTGTATGAGATTAGTGTGGTGTTGTATGAGATTAGTGTGGTGTTGTATGAGATTAGTGTGGTGTTTTGAGATTAAATTTCACACCAACAGGGCTGTATCTGAAATACAGTCTGATGTTATTCATGTAATATTACTCAAAATGCATGTTTTCTCCTTAATAACAGAGACCACTGTCAAACTATTAAATATGTTTTTTTTTTAAAGTTTTCTGAGTACAATTTTTCCCAATCATGTTTCTGGATGTATCATCCTGTGTACATGACAGAATATAGGAAAGTGTACATGTGTACTCTCGCCAACATGTGTTATGTGAATTGGTGCTGACAACTGATTCTCTCCAGAACTGTGTATACAACATTTCAAAACTTCAGATACTAACATTTTTACTAGCCATCTTGGGCATGGAGGCATAACCTGAGTCATCCTTATATGACCACCAGCTATGCACAATGCTACAATATATGTACGTGGAAGTGAACCTATGTCTGTGAGGCTAATTACATCCTCATTGACTCTTTAAATCATCCACACACTTCCAGGAATTCCCCTTGTGGTGAAACTTGTTGAGAACTAAGAATTGCACATTAAGCTTGGAGAAGTCACTTGAGCCCCAGGCATAATTCTTTGGCTTTGACTTGGTTGACTGCATTTAGAAGGATCTCACTGTGGACCCAGTGATAGGCAGGGGAAGCTGAGAAGTGGCTCTGTGCAGGACGTGAGAATTCCTTGGGAGAGCCCAGAACCAGAGCACAATATTTAGCTCTGCAAAGTTGGAGAGCCCCCTTGGATCATGGGGAATGCACAGTATGCCACGCACTTCTTGCTGCTAGCTTGGGACCAGATATGATGATCCTTTAAATGCGAGCCAAGCTGGAGAAACTTGAGCTCATGACTTCAACTCAACATGTTTCGTAATGGCAGAAAAGCCACAGGAAAAGCCTAGATCTAGTGTAGATAATACCAAGGAGTCTTCAACTTGGTATCGTGCCATTTCGGATCATCCATTTCTGTCTTTCTCTTCTTTTGCCCTTAATCATTTCTGTTGTCACTATGATCCTCTTTTATACTTATAGGTGACAGTGAAGTGTTCCTCTCTTATTGCACTTCTGCTAGCAATGGCAAAAAATTTAAGTCCCATTCTCAAATGACTAAATTTCACCACTATTACAAAATAAACTGCTGATCTCACTCTCACAAAGGAAAATAAAACCAAACAACAAACAAGAGCTAGTTTTCTCATGAGATAATAAGTAATAAGACCCAACAAGTAAGATAAAGTCTTATCCAGTTATTATCAGTGAAAAATGCACTTTTATGAAAGAACAGAGGTTGTCACAGCTCTTCTTATAGCAATGTTATCTGTAAAAAGGAAAAAAAAAGGATCCTGTTACACGCCCATTGAGGCATATTGGAAATATGGTGTTAGGCCCATATTTTCTTGACTGTCGGCACACTAGGGGTGATGTGGTCAGCATCACGCCGGCCGCCTTAACCTTCCCAGAGTTGCTCTGGTACCCATTTGGGGCTGGGTCGACCCAGGAGCCGTTTGCGGTCTAAAAAAAATCCCACCTCATCTGGGGATTGAACCATAGACCATTGAGCTAGGAAGCCAGTGCACTAACCACTATGCTACCGCGGCCCCCTAATGTTATCTGTAGAACACGTAATTTTCTTATCCATTCCACTCTGCTCTTGATTAGTTCTTTTTCTTTCAAGTTATTCCTCATTGTTCTTTTTTTTCCTGTTTCTGTTATTTGCAAAACCTTCCTGGTTTCACATCATTTTCATACGTTGTAGGAAGTCCCAGTTCTTGGACTCGGAGAAATAAAGAGACAAAGAACTAACGCAGCAGAGAACTGGAGAGAGACATAAAAAGGATAAATAAGATATGAAAGACCTTGGATAGATGGCGCCGTACAGGAGACCTGTGCCATGTTTTATTCAGCTCTTTGTTCCAGTTAATTATTCAACCTAACCTATTGACCTGTGCCTACTTGACTTTAGGAACCTGATGTTACTATCAATAATTTTCATTACCAGTGAAACACATGGCTGTAGCTATTGCTCGCTACCAAATGTTTAGTCCTCCTATTAATATTTTTAATCTTCTCTAAAACTGTAGTTCTAAAGCTGTTTTGGTGTACTATTTTACAGTTTGTCTGCAGTGATCTTCTCTTCCTCTGGTGGGCCCTGCAGATGGCGCCTCTTTGAATCAGGTTATACAGGTTACTTTTTTCCCTGTCCATGTCTGCCTTTCGTTGGTAATTCTAAAACATCTTCTCAATATTCCATTTTAAAACTATCACACAGCCATGTCCATCTGTCTCTGGCCACTTATATTTTCTTCCAAAGGGGTAGATAAAGGCCATGTTAGCCTGCTTCTGCTACAGAGCCAGCAGACATGAGGACATCTACTGTTAGCTTTTGTTATCCACAAGTATACATACCTATTTGTACAATATTTAGTATGTTATGATCTTTTCTCCCCACCAGCTTCAGGAAATATCAAGAGAGCAGAAAAGGCCTTTATATATCGTCTTTACACCTCACAACCTATGCTAAGCAAGAAAGAAGGCTCAATACCTTCCATCTACAGTATCTACGCCACATCCTCAGCATTTCATGGAAAGATAAAAGAGCCTTTGAGGTGTTGTCACGTGCTGGCCTTCAAAGCATGTATACACTGCTTAGGCAACGCAGACTATGCTGGCTTGGCCATGTCCACTGCATGGAAGATGGTCGCATCCCGAAAGATATCTTCTACGGACAACTGGCAGATGGCACAAGTACAGTTGGGCGACCGCAGCTGAGATTCAAAGATGTGTGCAAGAGAGACATGAGGACATAAATCCAGTGGACATAAATCCAGCAACCTGGGAGGATGAGGCTGCCGACCGCAACAAGTGGCTATGCTATCTGCGGCGTCACCTGAGATTGGGCGCAAAGAAGCTCACATAACAAGCAGAAGCATACATGCCACACGCTATGGTTTACCCATAATCTGTACGGGGCATTTGCGTTTTTGGATGTGTACGGCCCGTACAAACGTCTGTACGGGTTTTTTCGCCTAATTATAAACCCTTTCAGCACCATTATGACGTACGCCGTACGACATAAATCTTTACAAATTTTGTCGCTGTGCCGTACGGAGTACGTCACGGAAGTAGCGCGATATTTCGTTCCCATACACCTATAAGACGTACGCCGTACGTCATATTTTAAAAGCACCAGAACTCTTCTGTTTATAAGCGTATCGGCAATTGCTGGGCATAATTGTATTCAGCATTGAAAAATCTGGCCTACTAAGCTTGAAACGAACAAAATATTTTACTGCTAGCGAATACAGTAGAACTGATATTAGCGATTTTACAAAAGCAAAAGTTCATAAACATGGACGCTGCCGAACCATAAACATCTGATGTAAAGAAAAGCACGAAAATTCTTGTTTGAGTTGAATTTATTCAACTTGAATGATTCTGACGATTCTTTTTAGTAAGATTCTCGTAATTTTTACCTTTAGTGCCGTCGAGTATGTATAATATGTGTATTTTCGTACCATTTAGAGTTAGGGTTAGGTTTACACTAAACCTAATCCTAACTCAATAGGGCATACACATATTATACATACTCGACGGCACTGAAGATAAAGGTTACCCAGATTCAGAGTATGTGTAGTCTGGTTCAGAATCAAACTGATGTAGATTTAGAGCAAAGTGATAGTGAACGGCTTGCTAAAACGAGGAAAGTGAATGATAGTGAAAGGCTTGCTAAAACGAGGAAAGTGATTGATAGTGTTAGTAGTAACATTCGATCTAGATCTAGTTCACTCAGTTTAGATCAAAATAATTCATCAGTGAAAAGAAAGGCAGTGAAAACAAGATCTGCACCTAAACAAGTAAAGAAAATGTCGAGATCTAGACCTTGGAATAAAAAAATGAAAAAAAAAATTGATGAGGAAGAACGTCACCTAAAAGACATTGGTAACCAGAGGCAGGGGAAGAAAATAATATAGATGCAAACGTAAGTCATGAAGGAGACAAGAGAACCATGCTGCCCTGCCTGAGTTTACAGCACATTTAATTGAATATATTTGTACATTAATTAACTCTGTTGTTACGTTTTTCAGTCTTTGTACAGGTTTTACGGGTCTTTGTACAGGGTTTTTGGATTTTTTGTACAGGTTTTTCATGTCTGAGGTGTGGCATGTATGCAGAAGAGAGGAGGAAACGTTGAAAGGAACACCAGGAAAATAAGCACCTGATGGCCGTCACCTCAGGGGCACATTCCCATAATCATTTATGACTGAAGGGGCTATTATTATTATTATAGACCTCCCAAAGGCACTTGATCTGGTTAGTAGGGATGGACTCTTTAAAATCCTCCTGAACATAGGCTGCCCCGCTAAATTGCTGGAAATAATAAAGTCATTCCATGAAGACATGAAGGGAACAGTCCAATATGCTTGACCTCTCTCTCTTTCTCGTTATCTCTATCCCTCTCTCGTCTCTTTGTGCGTGAATGACTATGAGTAAATGTACTTGTGTGTGCTCAGTTACTGAATGTGATGATAATATTGATTAACTGTGATTGAAGTTATTTATATTTTAATTGTAATTTGTAAATAAATTGAGAATTATATTGCAGGGCAGACATATAAAAAGGCAATTATGCCTATTTCTTTACCCTGATGAAATAAAGACTTTCTTTGTTCGTTCGTTCGTTCACAGCCCTTTGATATATGCACTGGCATTAAACAAGACTGCATTTTGGCTCCAACCCTCTTCGGGATCTTCTTTGCCTTACTCTTCAAACATCGCAACGAAGACCAAAGCTGCACACTTCTATATGGCAGCGAGATATGGACAACCTATGCTAAGCAAGAAAGAAAGCTCAATACCTTCCATCTACAGTGCCTACGCCACGTCTTCGGTATTTCGTGGAAAGATAAAGTGACAAATGTTGAGGTGTTATCACATGCTGGCCTTCAAAGCATAAATACACTGCTCAGACAGCGCAGACTACGCTGGCTTGGCCATGCCCATCGCATGGACGATTGTCGTATCCAGAAAGATATCTTCTATGGACAACTGGCAGATGGCAAAAGAACAGTTGGGCGACCGTAGCTGAGATCCAAAGGTGTGTGCAAGAGAGACATGAGGGCACTGGACATAAATCCAGCAATCTGGGAGGATGAAGCTGCTGATTACATCAAGTGGCGATGCTATCTACGGCGCCACCTCAGATTGGGTGAAAAGAAGCTCTCACAACAACCAAAAGAGAGGAGAAAGCTTCGAAAGGAACACCAGGAAAATAAGCATCCGAGGGCTCTTACCTCGAGGGCACATTCTTATAGTCAATTATGACTGAAGGGGCTATTATATTATCTATTACAGAATGTTAAATAGGTGGTATTTAGGTTGCAGTCGTCCGCTCAAAGATTGAAAATTATCATCTGGTTTCTTCATGGTAAGGAGTAGAAAGCTGCTAATTTGTTTTCTCTTTAAAAATGTGTTCTCACACACATTCAGGAAAAGATTATATGTATCATCATATCTGGAAATACACTGAGATCAGATACTCCTATATATAAACTAGAATGTTCAACTAAAAATGTCAAGTCAACCCGATTATATGACTGCCACAAACATGCAGGGCAAAAAAAATAAAATAAAAAAAAAGATAAGTTACAAACTTCACAAATGGTTGCTTATGCAAACAAAACGATTAAAATACAAGATAGATCAGCAGTGTAAATAAATGAGGGATAGACGCTGATGAACAACGGGACACTCCCTGGTGACATCTTCTGCTATGTTCTGGAAAAAAAAGGCTGCGAACACAAATAGAGGAAAGCCAGAAAACACACGGAATAGAAAATCTAAAACACAAAAGAAGCAGGTTTTTTTTTATTTTAAAAATGCACAGAAAGACTAGGAGTAGATGTTTCAGGAAATATAAAAGACTGAGGGTAAAAAAAGAAGAAAGAATGGAACATAAGAACATGCGCACTGAGTTAAAGAACACTGTAACCTAACAAGATGAATTATTTAACTAGGCAGGCCTGCATTAATGATATACAGTTAGGCCTATGTGTATAATGAAAGCGTAATCTGGAAGTGCGCATCGTCATCGTCTCCCCCACCCCCTTTTTTTTCCAAATAAAAATAAAAATAAAACGTCTCGCGCCTGTCATGACCCTTTTATAACCATTTTTACCAACCACTAAACCTTAAAGATATCGGCCGCCGGACTTGGAAAGATAACATAGAGGCGTTTGTTTTGTTTTGTTTTTTTCCCCCGCAGCCTGTACTTTAACAGGTCGGGGGATACGTGACCTTCAGTTTATACGTCCACAGTACATGTACTTTTGTTTCATTGGGGAACACTGTACTTAATTTAACAATATGAAATGTGGGAGTCCCCTTTTGTGTAAATACAGCGTTCTTTATTTACAATGAACGAAATGTCTTTACTCACAAATACAAACACTGCACACAAGTAGGCCCTATGCTAACTTTCTGCCATTTATCAACAATTGAGAGCCTTCTAGCCATAAATAGTGGGGAAATGAAGTTTACGTTCTTGGGCCAAATGTGTCGTGTTGACCGCTGTGAGCCCGCTTTGTTGTAGGATTTATGTAATGTTGTATATCCATCTGCCTCCTAAAATTTTCCCGTGCCCTGAAACCACATCTTCTACGGATGTAGGCACGTAGTGGTAATTTATCGGGCTTTATTCTTATGAGATAGCCAAACCACTGAATTTTCTGTCTCTATATACTTGATGCAGGGTGTAGTACTTATAATTTTTATGACGTCATCATTTCTCATTCTATCTCTCCTGGTAACATTAATGACTTTTCCTAAGCATCTCATCCGATAAGATATGATTTCCCTCTCATGTATTTTGTGCACTGACGTAAAATTATTCTAATGTTTGTTGGCAATTTGAAATGAACGTGTACAGATGGTGCAAATCGAATGTTTTACATGCATCAAAATATGTTAGTATTAAGTATTCTACTTTCAAAAATATATTGTGTGTGTGGGGGGAAAAGGGGGGGGGGGGGCAGAGGTGCGAAGAGAGGTGCTCAGCAGTTTTTATTTAATTTATTCATTATTATTAATGTATACACACTTGTTTCCAAGCACCTTTATTTATCTAAACAACGTACTCTGCATAATTTAGAACGCATTATAGCAAAATCAGTGAAATCCAAGATCGTGCCCGTGAACAGTCGCCTCCCACCTGAAAGGCCTCACTTTTGTTTCTTCTCCATGCATAGGAAAACTGATGTTTGTCTTAGGCATGGGATACCCGTTTCGACCCCATGTGGGTTATAATATGGATATACAGCAATGGCGTACTGTGGGGGGGGGGGGGTGATCCACCACTGGTGACAGCCGGGAGGGGGTGCCATCGAACACTTTTATGATAGTTCTTACAGGTGAAAATTTACTTGCAAGTGTGTTTCTTTGTGGCAAGGGGGTGCAAAATGTAGTATCCGCTCGGGTACTTTATACTTTAAGGACGTCCCTGGTATATAGTGTTCTTTATTCTATATAGCGAAAGACTTCACATCCTTCCCCACCTCAATAATATTTTTAAAAAAGCAACCTATATGCGCCACTGCCCCCAGTCATATGTTCTATGGGATTCAGCATATTTTATGTAGAACTGTATTACAAAAATGCGGTAGCTGTGCTTTGGTGTGTTTAGTTGTATTACATGTCTCACAGACAGAGAACTTTTGACTGCACAATTACTCTTTGATATAGCCAACTGATGCAATGAAAGCTCTATAACATGAAGACAAGTTCCAAAGGTTGTTATTGCCGGGAGTTGTAGTGAGGATAAGCTCTCACTGCAGATAAAATACTTCTATGGCACGCGCCTCAAACAGCCTCTGACAACCAAGTCCAGCTCCCGGCCTTCACGTGTGGCTCAATTTGAGCCCGGCGGAACTGTTTCCACTGACGGGAGAAGGGGCAAAGGCGAGCGACTGGCGCCTTAAAACCAGCAGCTTCGGGCAGATAGGGCTCGTGATCCTTGGTTGGTAGCTTATCTAAGAGAAGGAACTCTGAATTCAAACCACCGCTGCCTTGCGGGAATATCCATTTATGGAATTGGCTTCGGGAGTAAACCCTGAGGATAAATCCGGAGTCGGAGTCCCTAAGGCAGTCTAATGTCGATTCGACATTATTCTGGCAACTCCTGCGACATGGCTGGTACCAAACTGTATCGGCTACTGCCGTTCCTTTGGATCTACCGGCTGTGTGGAGAGGGGGAACATGCTGCATGGGCAACAGCTTGATCTCCATATAACTGTGCCCAAGCTCGCGCCCTGGAGAGGACACTCCAGCTTCACCCTATAGGTGTCGGCAAAACACGGGAAGTAGCAGTTACCGGTTATAAGCATTTGCCCAATTGGCGTAGGGCATGGCGCCAGGGGCTACTTCCGACAGTGGGAGAGGTTCTAGGATCTCACTGGACAGCTACCGCCCGCTTCAAGCTGGGCAGCCCCCAGTCAATAAGGTGTTGTCCCGCCACTGTCTGCTTTCCCCATTGGGTGCATGGGGATTAGGGTCAAACCCGAACTGTGGACAGAAAATTTTGCACCAAGCAATTATCGAAAAAAATAGAAATAAGCAAACTCTCAGATTGGGATGCTGGAACGTCCGGACTATGTTGACTGGACTATCCGAAAACCTACAGGATGTAAACGATGTAAGGAAGACAGCCATAATTAATGATGAGCTTAAACGACTTCAGGTGGATATAGCTGCACTTCAGGAAACGCGCCTGGCGGGCTCTGGAACGGTGAGCGAGAAGGACTACACATTTTATTGGCAAGGGAAAGATCTTAATAAAGCTAGAGAACACGGAGTAGGTTTTGCGGTCAAAAAATCGCTAACTAAAATGGTTGAACCAGGCGAGAATGGATCAGAACGCCTGTTAACGCTCCGCCTGCAAACTAGCACAGGTCCCATCACCCTTGTCAGTGTGTATGCTCCTACTCTGTACTCTGCCTCAGAAGCTAAAGATGAGTTCTATGAGAATCTAACAGCAATTATCAAAAGCATACCTAGGCAAGAAACAGCTTGTTCTCCTTGGTGACTTTAACGCTAGAGTGGGTGCCGATAATGTTTCATGGCCTTCGTGTCTGGGCAGGTTTGGTATTGGCAAGATGAATGAAAAATGGACAACGGCTCTTAGAGTTGTGCGTCCACCATGACCTCTGCGTGACCAACACCTACTTTCAGACAAAACCCCAGCATAAGGTGTCATGGAGACACCCACGATCCAAGCACTGGCACCAACTTGACCTGATTCTCGTCAGAAGGCCACTCCTCAGGTCTGTGCTCTCCACGCGCTCGTACCATAGTGCAGACTGTGATACAGATCACTCCTTGGTTTGCTGCAAAATCAGAGCACAACCAAGAAAACTCTATCGTGTCAGACATGAAGGGAAACCACGCATTGATACCAGCAAGATGTCAGACCCTTTCATGATCGCTCAATTCACTGCGACCTTCGAGAAAGTGCTCAGTAGCCCTCAGAATGGTGATACTATTACAGAGAACTGGGAGCATCTACGGAACACCATTCAAAGTACTGCACTTGCCACCTTTGGTAAGAAAACAGCAAAGTCAAATGACTGGTTTGATGCTTCATCAGATGTGATGGCACCTGTCATTGAAGCTAAGCGCAGTGCTATGAATGAATACAAACGTTCACCGAGTGCCAGAACCCTACAGATCCTGAGGGCTACGAGAAGTAAAGTTCAACAAACTGCTCGACGCTGTGCAAATGACTACTGGCTCCAGCTCAGTGAGAGCATCCAGATCGCAGCGCAAACAGGCAACATTAGACAAATGTATGACGGTATAAAGAAAGCACTTGGCCCCCATAAAAGTAAGACGGCACCGCTAAAAACCATCAGCGGAGAGAAGCTAACCGATAAGGGTAAGCAGATGGAGAGGTGGGTCGAGCACTACTCTGAGCTCTACGCTAGAGACAATACCGTTACGCCTGCAGCCCTTGATGGTGTCAACAGTCTGCCAACTATGGAGGAGCTGGATGCCGAACCAACATTAGAGGAACTCAGCAAGGCCATTGATAGCTTGGCCTCTGGCAAAGCACCAGGCAGTGATGGGATTCCTCCTGATTTAATCAAATGCTGTAAGAGCACGCTATTACATCCCCTGCATAGGATGCTGTGCCAGTGCTGGGAAGAGACAACTATTCCTCAAGACATGCGAGATGCCAAGATTGTAACACTGTATAAAAATAAAGGAGACAGAAGTGATTGCAATAACTACAGAGGCATCTCTCTTCTTAGTATTGTTGGTAAGGTTTTTGCCAAAGTCATCTTAATGCGACTACACAAGTTAGCTGAGCGCATATTTCCAGAGTCAAAGTGTGGATTCCGAGCTGGCAGATCAACAACAGACATGATCTTCTCTCTCCGCCAGGCTTCAGGAAAAAATCAAGAGAGCAGAAAAGACCATTATATATCGCCTTTATAGACCTCACAAAAGCATTCGACCTGGTTAGTAGGGATGGACTCTTTAAAATCCTCCTGAAAATAGGCTGCCCTTCTAAAATGCTGGAACTGATAAAGTCATTCCATGACGGCATGAAGGGAACAGTCCAATATGCTGGAAGCACGTCACAGCCCTTTGATATACGAAGTGGCGTTAAACAAGGCTGTGTTCTGGCTCCGACCCTCTTCGGAATCTTCTTTGCCTTACTCTTGAAACATGCATTCAGAGATGCAACTGAAGGAATATGCCTTCACACTAGGTCAGATGGCCGTCTGTTTAATCTTTCAAGGCTGAAGGCAAAAAACAAAAATCAGAAGGGTCACTATAAGAGACTTGTTGTTCGCTGATGATGCTGCAGTCGTCACTCAAAGCCAACAGGAGCTTCAGAGCTTGATGAATCGCTTCACTAAAGCATGCAAGGACTTTGGCCTCACAATAAGTCTAAAGAAAACGAATGTGCTGAGTCAGGATGGGGGTGCTGCACCAGTTATCACTATCGATAACTATGAATTGGCAGTGGTGCACCACTTCACATACCTAGGGTCTACCATCAATGACAAACTCTCACTGGATACAGAAATCGACAGCCGCATTGGCAAAGCTGCAGCTACCTTTGTCTGCCTCACATCGCGTGTTTGGGGAAACTCTAAACTCACAATAAAGACCAAAGCTGCGGTATATAATGCCTGCGTCACCAGCACACTCCTATATGGCAGCGAGACCTGGACGACCTATGCTAAGCAAGAAAGAAGGCTCAATACCTTCCATTTGCGGTGTCTACGCCGCATCCTCGGCATCTCGTGGAAAGATAAAGTGACAAATGTCCAGGTGTTGTCACGTGCTGGCATTCAAAGTATGTATACGCTTCTTAGACAGCGCAGACTTCGCTGGCTTGGCCATGTTCGCCGCATGGATGATGGTCGCATCCCAAAAGATATCTTCTACGGACAGTTAGCAGATGGCAAGAGAACAGTTGGGCGACCACAGCTGAGGTTCAAAGATGTGTGCAAGAGAGATATGAGGGCACTGGACATGGATCCAGCAGCATGGGAGGATGAAGCTGCCGATCGCACTAAGTGGCGATGCTATTTACGGCGCCACCTCAGATTGGGCGAAGAGAGGCTCACACAAGAAGCAGAGGTGAGGAGAAAACGTCGAAAGGAGCACCAGGAAAATAAGCAGCTGAGGGCTGTCACCTCAGGGGCGCATTCCCATAGTCAGTTATGACTGAAGGGGCTATTATTATTATTATTATAACATGAAGACAATGTTCTCTCTTATACGACAGTAAAGGCGCACAGACGAGTGCAGAATAAAACAAATCCTCTAATAACACACAGTGGCTATACCGTATATGCATCAGCTATGAAAACAAACAATCCTCGGATACTGTGAACTTACAATGAATTCAAGCTGACCAACACACACAATAAACAACATTTTCTCCCAAAAGTAACCTTGACATACATACGGTACTTAACAAAGATAACAAGTGTAACCCGTGTTAACGGGGTCGATACCGGCGTCTTCTATTACCGTTATCGCGTTTAGCCTATACCACCATCGCTCGCGACTTGGCGTTTCTGTCCTTGTATGTTTTGTGTTTTCTCCATCTTTCTCTCCTTTGTTTGATTATCGTCTGTTCTCTCCATCACATCTCCTTCGCGGTTTGCTACCCACCCCTACCACTTCGTCTTGCCGTCAAGCATATCACCGTCTCTAAACTGCAACATTTTCATTACATATTTCACAAGTACTCCCTCTCTCTCACTTATTGCGGCCAAGAAAACTATCCAGTGAATTCACTTGAATGAAATATTGAGAAAAAGTTATAGTGTATTAAAGCCAAAAGGTGCATGCTGCGAGTATCGTTTCTTCCATCGGCTTTTCTAACAGCAGATGGTACATGTCTACAAACACACACGCGCGTTCAAATGGCATAAACATGTTAATGCTTTAATAAAATAACAACAAAAAACGGCGAAATAAGGAAAGGGTGGGGGGTGGGGGTGTCTAAACCCTACATTGGTGCATTGAATCAATAAATGCGAATGTAGAACGCTGAGCATACAAAAGGAATTATGTGCAGTCACAGAGATGTAAGTGTCCGATTGGATGACCGGTTAACGCGCTTTCCTCTCGCGGAACAGTTACCAATTCCGGGATCAAAACCAAGCTGTAAATGCGTATTTGATTGCTTTTGAGTTAGGGAAAATAAAGGCAGCGAGGAAGGGGATAAATATATATGTATGTTGTATGTATGTGAGTGAGTGTGTGTGTCAGATGACCAGAATCTATCGTTTCCCTCCTCTTGCCAGGCGTTTCCCTCCTCTTGCCAGGCGCGACGTGGAATGTCAACATTTGGTAAGGGCAGTGCCATACACAATCTCCTCATACGGTCGGTGGCGGTTCGAGACAATAAATTATCCGCTCCAAAAATGTACCGCACGTTTGGCGGCGTTTGTGGGTCACATTCGCTGACAAAGCAGTTTCCAAGTGGTGAAATACGCTTTCGTCAGCAAATTCTACCCCGACCCTCATGCACTCTAGTCACAATAAATTCTATTGTATAACAAAATAGCAAAAGTAACAGCAGTGGTTTGACATAAGTTGTTTAGCTCTACCTTACTATTTATGGCTGGTTATTATTAAACATTTAATTACTTTCTTGATTTTTAAACAAAAGTCACGCGATAAAAAAAAATTAATAATAATAATAATAGGAAGATGGCGACAGCTTCAGATTTGAGTTGTGACACATCTGTGACGTGATCTCACGTGGCTGATTAGTCCTATTTTGGCCCTACAGGCCCTGCCACATACGGGGCACACATGGTTTAGTAGTGTTGCTGTGCATTCTGACCTTTCTTGCAGCACGCTTGCCTTCTGCCTAAAATAAATTAATACCGCAACTCTGAAAGACTCAAACATTTTCATGCATTCAATAATACTTTCATACAGTCCTCTGAAATTACTATTACAACACCCATGCATTGACATTCAAGAATAGAACTGGATGGGGGAAAACAACAAAACATTACGCTAGCATTCGCAAAGGGCACTGGGTGAAAAAACACCACTTTATTAAATTACTGAACACCACAAGGTGAAGTACAATTTGTATACACACACACACAGAGAACACCGTGTGAAACAGAAATAGTCACATACATCAGTGGTCCTCAACCTTTTTATGACCACCACCCCTATTTCACAGGCTGTGAAGCTGGTGACACGTGCACCAAAATGAACAAGTAAAATAGTCAAAATAGCATGTATGCAGTTTTACAGAATGAACAAGAGAAGTTTCAATAAACTTATCATAGCCACACGGATAAACCATGGAAAATATCAATCAATCAATACCCTTTAGCTCCCCAAAGAGCATAGGCCTTCAACAAACACATGCCAAGTCTTCCTGTCCTGTGCCATCCGCTCAAGTTCTTTCCGTTTTCCTCATCATTTTCACCTGTTTCCAGTTCTCTTCTCCATGTGTTTTTGGACTACCTCTGCCTCTCTTTCCCTGTGGATTCCAGAACAAGGACTGCCTTGTAATGCTATCAACAGGTTTCCTCTATATGTGTCCTATCCATCGCCAGCATCTTCTTCTCAACTCTTGTTCCACTGGCACTTGTCTGGTTCTTGTCATCAATTCCACATTTGTGACTTTGTCATACCATTTCAGTCCTATTCTACGCAAGCACCCGTTTATAAAAGTCTGTAGCTTTTTGGTTGTTGTTTTTGTTGTTCTCCATGTCTCAGAGCCATACAATAGGACTGACTTCACATTTGAGTTGAAGATTCTTATTTTCGTGTTGGACTTGATTTCTCTTGTTCTCCATATGTTTCTCAATGCAATGAAAGCTCCTCTTGCTTTTTGTATTCTTATTTTGATATCACTGTCTGTCCCTCCAACTTTGTCTATCCGACGGTTTCTGTGTATAGGCTGAATGCCTCACAAATCGAGACAAAATGTCATTTTTAAAAATGAAACAAGGCACAAAAATATCCCATAACAAACCAGACCAAATGATCTTTTAAATATGGACAAGTGCCCGAAGATATAAGCTTTTAGTTTGTCTGCATGTGTTGGTCTAGGAATAACTGGTAATGTTTGATGAAAGTCTCATGAAAACACTACCACAGCGCCTTCCACTGGAAGGGTATTTTCCCAAAGATCTTGCAAAGTCAGATGAAGAGCTTCAAGAGATCTCTTATATGACAAAGTCCACTCATTCCACACAACGTATTTGCATTTTTTTAAATGCAACTATGCTGACTGTTTATGAGATACTTGATTGAGATATTCTGTGGGGAACAAACTCTGACACTGATCAGTTGTAAAGATTTGTTGACACAATGAGCATGTCTTAGTTGATGATCAAAGATCGGCATACAACTCTATTTTGGACCTGATAAGAAATGGAAATGGTGGACTATTCTTTCTTGATGTACTTTGTGGGACAGGAAAAAATTCTTATGAATTTGCAGCTTGCTATAATTCGAAAGGAAAATGAGATTGCTCTCGCATCAGCCGGCATAGCATCTACATTATTAGAAGGATGCTGTACAGCTCATTCAGCTCATAAACTACCCCTAAATCTAGCATATTCTCTGAGTCTCAGATTTGTAACATTAACAAGGGCTCTGAACAAGCGCAATTGCTATTTAAAAAAAAATGCAAATTCATCTGATTCTGCAAGATATTAGAGAAAACACCTTTCCCAGGGCGCTCTGGTTGTGGTTTCAGGTTACTTTCATCAAACATTACCAGTTAATTCACGATCAACTCTGGTGGACAAACTCAATGCTTGCCTCAAAGCATCACACTTCTGGAGACACATTCAGAAAATTGGACTGATCAGCAACATGTGAGTTCATTTATTTGGAGATACAACTTTGCTCATCAACTGTTGTGCCTTGGTGATGGCAGAAGTTTCATACGTCACTACTAAGAATACATTTTAGCAGAGAAATATGGGGGGACATAAAGCTAGAACATACGCCATTAAAACACCTAAATCAGGTTTTCTTAACTTGTCATCCATAGACCCCTTGGGAGTCAATTAAAAGATTGGGGGTGGGGGGGGGGGGGGGGGGGCATAACTTAACCTAAAATTTGGAATGTACGAGGGGCGTTCAGAAAGTAATGCACCACATCGTTTTTCTCAGCTAATAATGAAGATAGAAGCATGACATTTTGCACACTTCAAATATGGCATGTGCCAATTGTGTGCACTAAATTGCACCGCAACCGGTCAAATAATACGGCTGCCCTAAACCGTTGATATGGAGCGTGTTAGTAACTTGCGTTATAAACAGCGAATTGTGATAGAATTTCTCGTTGCAGAGAAGGAAACTGTTGTGAATATTCACAAGCGTCTATGTGATGTGTATGGAAGTTTTGCAGTCGACAGGAGTACAGTCAGCCGCTGGGTTCAGAGAATCAAAGAATCAGGAAGTGGAGATACGGAGCTGCTTGATCGGCCGCGCTGTGGACGTCCTGCCACAGCCACCAACGCAGAAATGTTGAAATGCGCTGAGGGCATTATTCTTACTGATAGGCGAATCACTACTCAACAATTGGCCTTACAGCTGTCAGTCAGCATTGGTAGTGCAAACGCAGTTATAAAAACTCTCGGATTTTCTAAGGTTTGCGCAAGATTGGTTCCTCGAAGTCTCACAAATGACCACCGATTGCAAAGGAAAGCAATTTCTTCTGAATTGTTGGAGCGTTTCAATGCTGATGGAGAGAAATTTTTGGCTAAGATCGTTACAGGCGACAAAACCTGGGCACATCATTTTGAACCTGAGACAAAAAGACAGTCAATGGAGTGGCATCATCCGCAATCACCAAGAAGAAAGAAATTCAAGACAATTCCTTCAGCTGGAAAGGTCATGATCACTGTCTTTTGGGACATTGAAGGTGTGATTCTTGTGGACATTATGCCAAGAGGGGAGACAATCAATTCGCAAGCTTACATTAAGACATTGAAAAAACTCAATCAACGTTTTCGCAGAGTTCGGCCGCACAAGAATCCAGCAGACCTGCTTCTCCTTCACGACAATGCGCGCCCTCACACAAGTCTGGCAACACGGGAAGCAATCACCAAATTGGGTTGGACTGTACTACCCCATCCACCCTATAGTCCCGATTTGGCACCCTCTGATTTTCATCTATTTGGTCCACTTAAAGATGCACTCCGTGGGATAAGGTTTGAAGATGATGAAGTAGTGATTCATGCAGCGAAGAAATGGCTACATGATCAAGACAAAATCTGGTACGGGCTAGGAATGCATGCACTTGTTTCGCGCTGGCATAAAGCCGTACAAGTTGATGGGGATTATGTTGAATAATACCGATGTTTACATGACATATCCATGTATATTGTGTATAAATTTCATGCTTTTTGAATAAACAGCTCCTGAGAAAAAAGATGTGGTGCATTACTTTCTGAACGCCCCTCGTAACACTTTTAATTATGTGCTTTATGCACATTTTTTCTATAAAGGGGTCTATAATCTTCACTGGACAGCCAAAGAGGCCCGTAGTCTTCACCGAACAACCAAAGGGATCCATGGTACAGATAAAGGTTAAGAACCCATGATCTAAATTGTAAATTCACTTACAAGTGAGATTTGTTCTGAGCAAGTGCATTATTCCATCCATACTTGAATATAGGCTACACATTTGTGATTTGATTTGCATAAGGTTAGTGCGACGATACCAAATCATCTTTATTTTGCAATGAGCAATAAAAACAAAATAGCCTTGTTCGGTAGTGTGAATGTGGCTATGAACAGTTTTATGTAAAAAATATAAGATTGACTTCAGATTCGACTTGAATGCTCCTATTAGGGACTAGAGACTCGACTTGAGACTTGTTTTAAGAGATTTGAGACTGGTAGGAAAGACTTGAAAGCACCTCTGTTCCAGTCTAAACGACACTGGGCAGATTGAGCTGCAGAATAAGACACATAGGTCACATAGTTTCGCTCAAAATTTCTTCTGACTGCATGGCAGCACTGCAAAAAGACAGTTGTGGATTCAAGTACCGTATCTGAAAATGCAGTTGCTAGTTTTCTTTTTCTGCGTTATAATTTTGCTGTTTTTTATCTTTCGGTTGAAATGAACAACAGTGGGCCGTATGTTTGATACGGCCTTAAAAAAGAATTTCCAGACGCAGTAACAAGGGGTAAGGGTTAAGATTTCCTAAACCTAAACTTAATCCTACCCCTAAACGACGCTGGCGTCTTACTAGGATGACATCAAATAACACGTCCCGCTGTTTGTTCATTTCAATCTTTCTAGTAGGCCCTACTCGCAAAAGATAAGTCCGCAATAACTGCAATGTTGCTGAGACTGATGTTGCACAGTGGACACTACTAAAGTACGTTCAGTCTTAAACTTTTAAATGCGTTCTTACCTTGGAGTGCTTCAGAATATAACAGAACACACCTGTAAGCAAAATGCATGCAGAGTACCATCAAGTCAGCACCTGCAACCTAAATGTGCCCTTGTTGTGACACAATACGAGTCTACTGCGTTCTTGTTGCGGTTCTCCAGTGTTAAACAGTCCAAATACGTGACCTCTGAGTACGACATTGGTATCGTACGCATAGCTTTCGCCATATCGTGGTCTACGAATCATGAGAGCTTCAAACTTATTTAGACAATGGGTTTAAAATTCCTGCTCACTTTAAAAAGTAAGAAACTTGAATCCATTACAGTAACATTTTATTTTCGATACAAATTTTAGAGTGCCTAGATCAAATGTAACATGTATCGCACAGGTGTAGAATAACCGATTCGATATATATTACTCGACCTTGACCTCTCAAGGCCATCATGTGAGGTAATTTAAGGTAAACAAATTAAATAGTAATCAGATAATGTACTCGATTTAAAAAAAAAAAAAGGTTACCTTCCCTTTAGTCAAGCCCTCCGAGAGCAGATGAGACCCGGGTCATTTTACATTCTGAGGTCCCCTCACTGTTTTGTAAGAGGGGTCAAAAATAGTTTAGTAGTAGCAGCAGCAGTAGTAGTTGTCTTGACTTCCCTTACAGTAGTAGTGGTATTAGCAGGGCCGGTGCTACCATTAGGCCAACTAGGCGGCTGCCAAGGGCGCAGACCTCAGAGTATGTAGAGTGTCAGTGTGTTAAGAGAGTGAGAAGGGTGAGAAACCAGAATAATTACTTAGCCTTACCTAGGGCGTAAAATAGTCTTGCACCGGTCCTGTGTATTAGTCGGTGTGATGGAGGAGGTTGTGGCAGTAGTAATTCGGATATCTGCTTCTCGAGTCACTCCTGTGGTGTCAATTCTTTATTTACATTTTCCATCCACTTATGCCAGCGGTTTTCAACCTTTTTTAGTCCATGGGTCCCCTGACCAACTACATTCTTTCTGCGGCTCCCCTGTGGGATAAATGGTAAAAACTCTAGCAATGTTTCGAAATTTAGCCTAACTTTTTTTGAGCAGGAGAGCTTTGGAAAGGCTTTTAAACAGCGTAATTTTTAAATGTAATTTTTAAAAAAGTGCAATTGGACAATCTGTGAAAAAATTACATGTACAAGAAAAAATATACACAAAGAGCACTTTGAAAACCCTAACTATACAAAAGAAAACAACACAGATAAAGTCTTTCTAACATTTTATTATATTTTTGTCTGAAAATCATTCACTGATATACTGCACTCATGATTCAATCTCCATATTAAAAAAAATTGTACCGTAAAACTTAACATAAATATGATGAATAAAGTACCAGTCACCTCAGTGTGAAACTTGAGCTTGCTTGTTGTTACACAGCTTGTCAAATCTTGGCACCAATTGAGATACAGCTACCCTCATTTCCTTCTCCAAATCAAGTCTTGATCTGAACTTGGTTCGTATGACAGCCATTGCTGAAAACCCAGCCTCGCAGAGGTTGCAAAAGGAATTAATATCTTCAGGGCTCTCATGCTCAAGCTTGGAAACTCCTGTTTTACTGAATACCAAAATGTTGGCAATGCCATGGATGGAAACTTCGCTTGTAGTGAAGAGTCTGCTGAAAGTTCTATCAGTTCTTCCTCTTCTGCAGTACTGAAGTCCGAAGGAGCATCACTTCTGAAAGGATTTTGAACCCACTGACTTATAACATACCTTTATATTTGTTTCATATTAATTTACTGTTTACAGGCCTCGTGGTTTCCCTTCCTTATGTGTTATAACTGAGTTGAGATAAATGTCCTTGAATTATAGAAACAATATCTGCACTAAAATCTTTTTCATTGTCTGTAATGAACTGCTGCAAACCTGGGAAGTAGTCCATTTCTCCTCCTTCATTGATTTTTCTCTTCCAAAGAAGAAGCTTCTTTTTGAAGGCCGAAACTTAGTCAATAAGTTTAATCAAATGAGTTTCACTTCCTTGCAGAGACTTATTCAACGAGTTCAACTTTTCAAAAAGATCACAGAGGTATGCAACTTTTAACAGGAAGTCAGTGTCCAGAAAGCACTTAGCACTGACATGGGTTTCTTCTTCAAGATAAGAATAGAGTTCCCGCCTAAGTTCAAAAATGCGCGATAGTACATTTCCTATGGAAAGCCATCAAGTGCTGCTATAAAATAAGAGAGACGTATGCTCAGCCCCCATATCGTGACACATTTTACTGAAAAATCTAGCTCTATGAGGTCGAGTTTTAATAAAGTTCACCACATTTATGACAGTTTGCAGGACTTCATTCAAATCAACACTCAAATGACGTGAAGCAAGTGCTTCCCTATGGATAATTGTTAAGGTCTATTAAGCTAAGGATGTAAATTTTTTTGATACTATGGTCAAAGGGAACTTACTGGTTGTATCTTTTTGGTATAAGTTAGATTTAGTTGTTATCTTCCCTTGACTTGAAAAGTTGTCCATTTAAGGAGTTTTATAGGTCAGTTTCCAGGAAAAGTTCTGGACTGGTCCCGTGTGAGCTCAACTCAGGGCTTGCGAATATCTGGGCATGCGCAATGATTTGCGCGGGACCGGAAGACTGTATCTCGACACAGTCTGCCCGGGATTTTTGAGCTGAGAAGGTGTTCAGCGATCCTTCTCTGACTGTGTGAATGGGGAAACAGAGTCCTCTGTGTGATAAAATGTTTGAGATTTTTCCCCCGTTGTAATTCTGATATATTTCTGAGAGCCAAGGATGGCGAATGTTTTGTGTTTGATTCTTGGAGGGCAGTGAAGGTAAAAATACCCTTTAAACTATTTGTTGTAGCCAAGAACTTTATATTATTATGATGCTACCAACCCAAGATGGTTGGTGGTCTTTGATGTGACTTTCTCCCGGTGCGGAGGAGAGTTTATGAGTATATGAATATTGTTATCTTGCCAAAGATTTTACTGATTATTAGAGAGGACAAAGAGATTATTTATAGTACTACTTAGCCATGAACCCATTCGGCTTATTTACTGATTATTGGAGAGGACAAAGAGATTATTTATAGTACTACTTAGCCATGAACCCATTCGGCTTATTTACTGATTATTGGAGAAGTCAAAGAGATTATTTATAGTACTGCCGAGCCAGAGAAAGGCTGGTACATGTGTGCGCCATTCACACTTTATACGGCATCTGTTGTAGCGCCATGGAAGGCGAAAAGATTATTGATATTGCTGTAGTAAAATCTGCGAGAATAATCGCTCATTTCAGTAAGATTTTAGTCATAAAATGATAATAAATAAACCCGCCCTATTGTGTCTGACGGTGATACTCTCACACGCCAGCATAGCGCTGGATTTTATGCCGTGGACAGGCTTAGAACCGACCCCGCCGTTTAAAACCTACTCGCTTTCCTTGTGACGTACATTTTTAACATTTTGCCCGATCTGATAGAGACTGTGGCAAGACTTACAATTAACGATCTTGCGGAAGTGTGCCGCCAAACTACTGTCTGAATTAACGAAATAGTTAACTTTAACGCTGGTAATAAGTAGTAATCCTTACATTTTTTGGTAGTGTAACACGAGACAATACAAATATTTAACGCCTATTCAAATACCCGCCGCTCAAAACCCCGCTTCGCTTGACACATTATGCCATGCACATATACACGCTGTGGCAAAGCCAACAGAGGCAAACACGCAGACAATTTTATTTCCTCCTCGCGGTAGTATTACTGACGTCACTAAAACAAGTAGTTATTTGAAAATACATGCTAGCAAGATATGAAAAGGGGGGGGGGAGGGGGGGGGGGGGAAATGGCCGTCTTGTGTAAATATTTTATTTGACGATTGACAGTGACAAAATTGAAAATCTAAACCATAATGAAACTGACCGTAAAAATTATATGATAGTATAGCTTAGAGTCCACTGAGCAAGAATGTGTTTTAAATAATATGGTAGTCCAAGTATTAGCCAAGTTATTGAGAAAATACTAAATGACTACGGACGCGCGACCAGACAGACTGTTGTTCCTGCTTGTTTTTTTTCATAACGTTAGTGGGGACGCCAGCTTAGAAAAGAGTATAGGAGGAGAGGGGAGCGGTAGGAAAATTGTTACCCAAAACTAACATCTTTTTGTATTGGCATAACTAAAGCAGGCTGGCCAATCGACTACCAGACGCAGATTTTGTTTGGAATTATTTTGTTTTTCAAAAACTACATTTGAATTCTGGTGGTCGCAAGCTTTCGATTGGCCAGTGCTAATAAATATTAGCAAAAGGCTTTCACTATTCATTGCCAGTTGAACAAAACTTTTCATTCAAATACGCTGAGATCAGCTGTGTTAATTTTAAAAATTAAATAAAGAAGTATTCACAGTCTGGACAGCGCAGAAGAAACTGAGGCCACTTCTTTGCAAGTCAGCGTCATTTGTTTATATTTCTTGAAATTTGTGGTAAGAATGCTTTATGAATTAATATGTTTAATCCCACTGCCAAAGTTAGATACTGCTATTGGGAAAAGTGAAGGACGTGCCGGGAGCAGACATTGTTGAGTCCTCACATTGAACTGTATCTAACTGATGTATGTTGTCATGATTGTGTTTTAATAATTATTGCATTAGAATATGTTAGTAAGCCTCTGTGTTCCATGAACACTGTTTAACATGCCTGAAGCATTTATTTTTAAAAAAGAAAAGAAGAGAAAATCATACCAAAGGAAATGTGGTTACTCCACATTATTTTATTGATGAAAACTAAGTAAACGTACAGTGGCGTATCTGCCATAGGGACCTGAGGTGTGGTCACAGCAAGGTGTGAGTCATGTAAAATTAGGGGCGAGTGCACCTGTAATGCACGCGAGGCTGACCCCATACCACCGTATGAAAATAATAAATATAAGAAGTGATCAGATATAAAAGGCCAGGGTGTCCTTTTGTTGCAGAGGTTTTATTTCCTGTTGCCAGCCGGTAACAGGAAACCTGCTGAGTGAGAATTAAGCCATCAAGTCTCCGACCATTCGTTTATGCTGTCAAAAGATAACGGGAGGAGCTTGGGCATTTTGAGAGATCGAGATTTTCGGCAACTTCATACTGTATTATCATTCTACAAGGAATCTCAGGTTATGTGTTAAGCATCTGAATATATCTGACACTTTCGTTTAATAAACACTGGTATTTCAAATCATACTCAGGAAGTTTATGGGGTGTGATGAAACTACAGCCCCTCATACACAGTGACTCTCCCTCTTAGATGAATAAAGTGTAAGCTGTGAACATTCCAATAGGAAAGACATATATTGACTTTATAGTTATTGGGCAAATTGTCCACACATTTTTAGTTGATCTTTTCTGTAAACTATCTTGTCCTCATTTTCAAAGACCTGTCCAAAAGATATGGCTGGACAGGCAGATTAAAATGTACAGAAAAAACATTCATTTTCAAGAAAAACTTAACCACTGGTTTTATTCACTTCCTCATAAAAATTAAAGTGTTTTTGTGTTGTGTACCATCATTTCATTTCTCCCCTAGACACTAGGTACATCATACACCAGACACTAGAGCGAAAATAGTGACCGTGTGAGATCTAGGGAGATAGCGTTAGGTTCCCTGCCCATAATTCATCATCATCATTTATAGAGTCAGGGGCCTACATGTGCTTGACCTCACACGGTTAATACAGACACGGATTTCATTCTTTTAGGATACCATCATAACCTCCCCAGCAAATCAAACTTTGCTACATAAATTGGTAGGCTTGTCGGGGATTTGAATTTCTCCTAGTACTACATACATTGTGGTCTGGGTTTGCATTAACAACATTCTATTTTTCCCAGGGATTCCCCATATATTATTACCCAAGATTTGGGAAGTGAAGAAAGTGTCAGAACCCAGAATTAATTAAATAAATTTGTACTTAGTTAGAAACTTAGTTAGTACATTTTGTATTTATCAGGATGGCAGATCTGGCCAAGTTTCGCTCTGCGGCTGTGCAGACTGCCAGGTAAATGAATATGGAGGGTCAAGTCTTAATTGACTATGTCACCTCAGAATGTGATAAATTTATTACTAGGGAAGAACATAGGTTAGCTGAAGAGAGGAGAATACAGTTAGAAGATGCTAGGGAGATTAAGAAATTAGAGTTAGATAGAGAGGCTGAGATTAAAAGGTTGCAAATTGAGGCTGAGAAGGAGGCTAGGGCTTTAGAGGCAGAAGAAAAAACGACTGCAAAGGGAGGCAGAAGAAAAGAGATTGATTGCCGAAAGGGAGGGAGAAGAAAAGAGATTGACTGCCGAAAGGGAGGCAGAAGAAAAACGACAGCAAAAGGAAGCAGAAGATAAAAGATTATAGAGGGAGCATGAGTTGCGACTAAGGGAGTTAGAGTTGCAAGGCCCTGCTCCGGACTATGGTCACAGCCCCTCTACCTCTGATGCTACTGCTAGTCAGGGGGCCTCCAACTCAGCCATGGGGTTCCATTTAGACTATTTTGTAGAAAAGGATGATGACATTGAGTCATATTTGAGCAGATATGAAGTATTAGCCACTACTTATGGGTTAGAAAGAGAAAAATGGGGTGTAAAGTTGTCTCAGGGTCTTCGGGGAACAGCTTATGAAGTGTTTTCTAAAATGAGCAGGGATGACCAAGACAAATATGACATGTTGAAGCAGGTTCTTCTGTTAAGATACGAAAAGAACGGAGAGTTTTATAGAAAGAAATTTAGGAATGCCAGGCTACTGTCGGGTGAGACCTATCACCAGTTCTCCGCCCGGTTAGAAACGTATATGGAGAAATGGGCTTCTTTGGGGGAAACCCAAGATCTCAAAGAGATGATACTCATAGAACAGATGAGAGAGTCCATGGCTCCAGACATGAGAAAGTTTCTCATGGAACAGGGCGCGGAGAGGCTGGGTGAGATAATTAATGTCGCTGAGAGGTATCAGGCAGCCCAGGCAGAGGTAGCTGGCATCAAGAAAAAACCAGAAGATCAGTATAAGGCTCCTCAAAACCATAATAAATTTGACAACAGAGGTAAGCAGAACTTTGATAGGCCTCGAAATGATTTTAAAAATAAAACCTCACATTTCAATGACAGAAAGAATGATGAAAGAAAACCTTTTCATCAAGGTAGATTGTATTGTCGGTATTGTAAGAAGGAGGGACATGACATAAAGTTTTGTAAAAGAAAACCTGCTGAATTTGCTGCTATGAGAAGGGGGAACCAGGAAGTAAAGGACAAACCTGCTGGACAGCAGGAACCTTATCACCCCCAGTTTGTGAGGATGTTGTATGCAATGAGGTCACCATTAGGTGCCTCTATGATACAGGTTTAGATTTTGATGCTGTCGTGAGCTCGCACTTGGTGAACCCAGATCAGTATACCACAGAAACAGTGGAGATACAAGGGGCGACCAAGGACCTACCACTCATGAAACTTCCCATTGCTAGGATAACAGTGAAAACTCGCTATGTGGAAGGGATAATCAGAGCAGCAGTGATAGACGCACCTATCTACCCTCTGATATTGGGGTGTCGTTATGTCTACTTGGGGAATCCAAAGAGACCTGTGGTATTGGCAGCAGTCCAGACCCGATCACAATCCAGAAAGGAAGAAGATGAACCTATAAATATCCAGAGAAGATGAGGAAGGCACAGGCTCAAGATAGGTCACTGAAGCCGTGCTTTCAAAAACTGCGTAACTGCCATACACCTCCAAGAAAAGGAGAATTTTACATAAAGAATAAATTGTTATATAGGAAGGCCGGCACTGGCTCAGCTGGTCATGGACAGCTGGTTCTTCCTAAAATGTATAGGGCAGACGTAATTCGGAGTTTACATGTGGGAAAAGATGGGGACCACGAGAAAGTAGGTACCATCTGCCAGAAAGTAGCTCAAAAATATTATTGGAAAGATATGATGGTCATCGTTGAGAATTTTGTAGAAGCATGTGGCGTATTTCATGAGGGAACACCCACAAGTGGGAAAATTGATCAGGACCTAGACACGCCACGGGGCAAACTTAGGCTTGGAAATAATAAAAATTGTAATAAAGTAGACAAAGTGGAATGGGAGCCCCCTTTTCACACACAGTCTTCACTCGAATGTATTAGAATGGCCACCATGCGACGAGCACCCAGAGTAGTTTTACCCCAGACTAAGCTGACAATCCCTCGGTCAGAATTATATAAACTGGAGGAAACGAAAAGGGAGCGAAGATCTCTCACAATGAACTTAAAGTGGGGGAGAAAACCCCAAGAAAAGAATTGGTAGTGGACGATTTGTGAGTGATGATTCTAAGAAGAAAAGTCCTCATTATAAAGCTTCTAGTTTAAAGGACCTGACAGGTGCCATGAAAAATAAGTATGAAAAATTAAAAGTCCATATGTAATTTGTTAAGTACCTGGACAGATGAGAAGGCAGAGGAGACTGTTACCTCATCATATCAATATGTGAACGAACTGACCACTCGTTTAAAAACTAGTTGGAAACTGGCAAATGATAATTTGAGACAAGCCAGGAAAAAGCATGCTGCTTATTATAATAAGAAAGCTAAGGATAGGGAGCTTGCTGTAGGGGAGAAGGTACTTCTTCTATTGCCCGGCAGCAACAATAAACTTCAGATAGGATGGCAAGGGCCATATACAGTTTTGGAAAAGGTATCCAGAACAAATTATAAGATAGACAAAAAGGGAAAGGAAAAAGTCTATCATGTGAACCTTTCGAAGAAATATCTGGACAGACAAATCCAGGAAGGAACACACCTATTGGCCTTGTCTATCGCAGCCGAAATGAAAAATGACCCTCTCTCCTCATTTGAATATCCACTGAAAACCAGTGAAACGTTTGCACAGGTGAAGATCAGTAATCACCTGACAAAAGGACAGAAGGAGAAGGTTCAACAGATCCTTGAGAAACATACAGATGTGTTAACGGATAAACCGGGGCACACCAATTTGTTGGAATATGATATTAAACTACTAGACCCAGCACCTATCTGTATGAGGCCCTATTCTATTCCTTTCGCTAAGGAAAAAGCTTTGAAAGAGGAGATCGATTATTTGTTACAAGAAGGAATTATTTCTCACAGTGAGTCTCCTTATAGTTCCTGTGTGGTTTTGTTGCGGAAACCATCGGGAGAACATAGACTGTGCATAGATTACAGGAAACTGAATGCTGTCACAGAAGGTCAGGTGGATCCATTACCTGATACTACTCAACTATTTGCCAGGCTGAACAAGGCTAAATATTTTTCTAAGGTGGATCTTAGCAAAGGCTATTACCAGATTCCAGTAAAGCCTGAGGTTCGATCTTATTTAGCCTTTAGCACCTCGGAAGGTCATTATGAGTTCAACATGTTACCGTTTGGGTTGAAAAATGCCCCGAGTGTGTTTTCTAGGATGATGCGAAAATTACTGGATCCCCTGAAAAATCCATGTATTTCGAATTTTATGGACAATATCCTCATTGCTACGGAAACATTTGAGGAACACGTTACCTTTTTGAATATGCTGTTTGATAGCCTCAAACCGCTAGGCCAACAAAATGTTGTATTGGTTGTAAAGAGTTGGAATTCTTGGGACATACTGTACATCAGGGTAGCATGACCCCTGATCCCAAGAATCTGGAAAAATTGAAAAGAGCACCTAGGCCACAAACAAAGAAAGATGTGCGATCTTTCGTGTCGTTGTGTGGTTTCTACCAAAAGTACATAAAATTTTTACTCTATATGTGCTCCTCTGACGGATTTAACTCGAAAGGGTCAACCTGATACAATAAATTGGTCCGCACAGTGTAAATTGGCTTACCAGGAGTTAAAAGAAAAACTCACAAGCAGGCCAGTATTGCAATTGCCTGACTTGAATCAAGAATTTATCTTGAGAAGTGACGCAAGCAATGTGGGCCTGGGCGCTACATTGTTGCAAAGGTCCTCCTCACAAGATGGAGAATTGAACCCAGTCGCTTATGCAAGCCGCAAGTTGAACAAGGCGGAAAAAAATTATTGAACATGTGAAAAGGAATGTCTAGCTTTGATATGGGCTATAAAAAAATTCCAGATTTATTTATATGGCAGGATATTTGTGGTCCAAACGGATCATTCACCACTCGTATTCCTGTCACAGGCCAAGCATGAAAATTCCAGATTATTGAGATGGTCTTTATTATTGCAGCCATACTCATTTCTGAATATATTCCCGGCCCTCAGAACGTAGGTGCAGACTTTTTGAGTAGACATCCTTATGATGAAGATCAGAAAAACGCGTAAGACTTCATTGAGCTAAGTTATCTCGCGGATTATAACCTGCAAATGAATGCATGTTTTAGGATGGGAGGTGTGTAGTAAAATCTGCGAGAATAATCGCTCATTTCAGTAAGATTTTAGTCATAAAATGATAATAAATAAACCCGCCCTATTGTGTCTGACGGTGATACTCTCACACACCAGCATAGCGCTGACTTTTATGCCGTGGACAGGCTTAGAACCGACCCCGCCGTTTAAAACCTACTCGCTTTCCTTGTGACGTACATTTTTAACATTTTGACCGATCTGATAGAGACTGTGGCAAGACTTACAATTAACGATCTTGCGGAAGTGTGCCGCCAAACTACTGTCTGAATTAACGTAATAGTTAACTTTAACGCTGGTAATAAAAAGTAATCCTTACATTTTTTGGTAGTGTAACACGAGACAATACAAATATTTAACGCCTATTCAAATACCCGCCGCTCAAAACCCCGCTTCGCTTGACACATTATGCCATGCACATATACACGCTGTGACAAAACCAACAGAGGCAAACACGCAGACAATTTTATTTCCTCCTCGCGGTAGTATTACTGACGTCACTAAAACAAGTAGTTATTTGAAAATACATGCTAGCGAGAGATGAAAGGGGGGAGGGGGGGGGGAGAATGGCCGTCTTGTGTAAAATTTTTATTTGACGATTGACAGTGACAAAATTGAAAATCTAAACCATAATGAAACTGACCATAAAAATTATATGATAGTATAGCTTAGAGTCCACTGAGCAAGAATGTGTTTTAAATAATATGGTAGTCCAAGTATTAGCCAAGTTATTGAGAAAATACTAAATGACTACGGACGCGCGACCAGACAGACTGTTGTTCCTGCTTGTTTTTTTCATAACGTTAGTGGGGACGCCAGCTTAGAAAAGAGTATAGGAGGAGAGGGGAGCGGTAGGAAAATTGTTACCCAAAACTAACATCTTTTTGTATTAGCATAACTAAAGCAGGCTGGCCAATCGACTACCAGACGCAGATTTTGTTTGGAATTATTTTGTTTTTCAAAAACTACATTTGAATTCTGGTGGTCGCAAGCTTTCGATTGGCCAGTGCTAATAAATATTAGCAAAAGGCTTTCACTATTCATTGCCAGTTGAACAAAACTTTTCATTCAAATACGCTGAGATCAGCTGTGTTAATTTTAAAAATTAAATAAAGAAGTATTCACAGTCTGGACAGTGCAGAAGAAACTGAGGCCACTTCTTTGCAAGTCAGCGTCATTTGTTTATATTTCTTGAAATTTGTGGTAAGAATGCTTTATGAATTAATATGTTTAATCCCACTGCCAAAGTTAGATACTGCTATTGGGAAAAGTGAAGGACGTGCCGGGAGCAGACATTGTTGAGTCCTCACATTGAACTGTATCTAACTGATGTATGTTGTCATGATTGTGTTTTAATAATTATTGCATTAGAATATGTTAGTAAGCCTCTGTGTTCCATGAACACTGTTTAACATGCCTGAAGCATTTATTTTTAAAAAAGAAAAGAAGAGAAAATCATACCAAAGGAAATGTGGTTACTCCACATTATTTTATTGATGAAAACTATGTAAACGTACAGTGGCGTATGTGCCATAGGGACCTGAGGTGTGGTCACAGCAAGGTGTGAGTCATGTAAAATTAGGGGCGAGTGCACCTGTAATGCACGCGAGGCTGACCCCATACCCACGTATGAAAATAATAAATATAATAAGTGATCAGATATAAAAGGCCAGGGTGTCCTTTTGTTGCAGAGGTTTTATTTCCTGTTGCCAGCCGGTAACAGGAAACCTGCTGAGTGAGAATAAAGCCATCAAGTCTCCGACCATTCGTTTATGCTGTCAAAAGATAACGGGAGGAGCTTGGGCATTTTGAGAGATCGAGACTTTCTGCAACTTCATACTGTATTATCATTCTACAAGGAATCCCAGGTTATGTGTTAAGCATCTGAATATATCTGACACTTTCGTTTAATAAACACTGGTATTTCAAATCATACTCAGGAAGTTTATGGGGTGTGATGAAACTACAGCCCCTCATACACAGTGACTCTCCCTCTTAGATGAATAAAGTGTAAGCGGTGAACATTCCAATAGGAAAGACATATATTGACTTTATAGTTATTGGGCAAATTGTCCACACATTTTTAGTTGATCTTTTCTGTAAACTATCTTGTCCTCATTTTCAAAGACCTGTCCAAAAGATATGGCTGGACAGGCAGATTAAATTGTACAGAAAAAACATTCATTTTCAAGAAAAACTGGTTTTATTCACTTCCTCATAAAAATTAAAGTGTTTTTGTGTTGTGTACCATCATTTCATTTCTCCCCTAGACACTAGGTACATCATACACCAGACACTAGAGCGAAAATAGTGACCGTGTGAGATCTAGGGAGGTAGCGTTAGGTTCCCTGCACATAATTCATCATCGTCATTTATAGAGTCAGGGGCCTACATGTACTTGACCTCACACGGTTAATACAGACACGGATTTCAATCTTTTAGGATACCATCATAACCTCTCCAGCAAATCAAACTTTGCTACAATTGCCTAGAGCCAGAAACTTTATACGGCATCTATTATATCGCCGGAGAAGAGAAGGTGGAGAGTATAGGTATACGATGTGTTTACTTGATGTTCTTTTAAACTGTAATTCGTGACAGTGAATTGTTACTATGTATCTGGGCACTGTTTGCCAGGATGTTCACGTGACCTGTCTTGTACAATAAACAGTGTGTAGACATTCCAGTAAGTACTTCATTGTGTGCAGCGATGGGAGTGGATGATTAGTGACTTACATTAATACTACACGGCATTCGCGTCCATAGACAGCTATACAGCCACATTTGGTCCGCTACCAGTAAGCCCGACGGATTGGGATTGAATTTATCTGTGGCACACAAATATAATATCTTTATCTACATCTGGAAGTACCCGGCGTTGCCCGGAGGTCTTACACCATGTGTCTATGATTGTGATGCCTAGCAACTCATCCATCAACACGACACCCCTTTATGAGTGGTAGCCTGTGTGGCTTATGGATGTTGTGTCCTGTGTCCTTTTCAACAATGAAGCAGCCATTTTTAACAGCATACTTTCAAATGGAAACCACACACACACACACATGCAACAATGTCCTTTGCAACAATAATACAATGGGTCCAAACAGCATCAGGAGCTTTGCCGCGGATGAGGGCTTGTAGGCCACTGTAACAGCCCGACATTGAACTAGCACCATCGGTACACACATAATCTTAATTTTGTGCATGTGCTGTATTGAGAGGACTTCCAGATGTTGTTTAGGCTAAAAAAGGCTGTTCTTGCCTTATTCATTCTGATGTTGATATCTTTGCCTGCCCCGCCGTCTGGTCTTACTATGCATCCTAGGTATGTGAAGGGGTCTCTCTGTACCAGTTGCTGATTCCTTACAGATATGGGCTCAGGGTTGCTCACATTGAGCGTCATGACCTCTGACTTCTTTAAATTGATGTTCAAGCCCACCTGCTGGCTAAACTTATTAAGTCTATCCGTTTTTTCCTGGATGTGTTGATGTGAATGTGCTAGTAGTGCAATGTCATCTGCATATTCCAGATCTTCCAATGTAGAAAATGTAGTCCATCTTATTCCTCTTGGGCTGCTCTCTGTTGTCTTCTTCTTCTTCTTCTTCTTCGTTCGCCCTGAAAAGGACGGTGGTTGCGTTGTGTCTGTTTACGCCTAAGCTGTGATATCTGCACCTTTCGGTCGACACATCCGACTTCATTATTTAGGGACCGGGTTTGCCTTCCCATTGCGATCCACACTCGCTCAGCCAGACTGCACTGCTGCAGACTGTTTCCAGGACCACCACGTGGAGGTGGAGTGCGGTCTTGACCAGCTCTGGTTCGCTGGTCCTGATGCAAGCAGTACAGCTATGGGTCGCTGACTGCATTCACTATTGCTGCATCTTGGGGTCCCCTCTGTTGTCTGACGCATAACCCAATCTATGACTGTTAAAAATAGAGTGGTTGATAAGGGGCTTCCCTGTCGTACTCCTGTCTTCACCTCAAAGGTTAGGTTGCTCTGCCCAACACTACACGTAAAGTTGGCATAGAGGCTTTTTATGATTGACACTATGCAGCTTGGAATTCCATAAGCCCTCAGTATATTTCATAAACTGTCCCTATGTATGCTGTCAAAAGCCTTTTCAAAATCAACGAAATTAATGTACAGCTGTCTTTGCCATTCTGAGCACTGCTCTATAATGTTCCTGAGAGTGAATATATGATCCACACATCTTCTGTTCTTTCTAAATCCTGCTTGTTCTTTCCTCAGTTTGTGATCTGCTGCTTTTGAAATTCTCTGTATAATTATCCTGCCTAGTATTTTGCTGGGAACTGAGAGAAGAGTGATTCCTCTCCAATTATTGCAGTCTGCAAGATCTCCCTTCTTGGGCAATTTGACAATTATTCCTTTGTTCCACTCTGATGGTGTTGTCCCCGTTTTCCAGACTTGTGCAAATAGTGGTTCTAATAGTTCTGCTGCTAGCTCAGGGTCTGTCTTAAATAGCTCTGCATTTAAGTTATCATGGCCAGGAGCTTTTCCGTTCTTTAACCCTTTGATTGCTGTGATGATTTCTTTTTTTTCGTGGAATGTCTGTATTTACATCTAGATCGTTTTCAGCCTCAGGAACATTCAATTGTGTCTCTGGTGGTTCCTTGTTCAGAGTTTCTCTGAAGTGCTCTGCCCATCTTGTTTCCTGTCCCTCTGCTGTCGTGATGAGATTTCCTTGCTTATCTCGTACTAATTAGTCGCTTCAGAAGGAGAAGTAGTTTTATTCTTCTTTCTTTGTCCCCTAATCCCCCCACTCCCCCTCTTCATTTCCATTTTCTTTATATATTTAATCTGGAGCTGTACTGATTGTTGTCTGGTTATATTGTCCATAATGTTCATATTGTCCATGTCTATAATATAACCAGACAACAACCAGTACAGCTCCAGATTAAATATATAAAGAAAATGGAAATGAAGAGGGGGAGTGGGGGGATGAGGGGACAAAGAAAGAAGAATAAAACTACTTCTCCTTTCAAATAAATCTTTGCCTGTCGCACCTGCATTTATGTCCTTACGAAAAAGATTCTCCACCATTTCGTTATTTTTTTTTTCATCAACAAACCGCACATAACAGATTAAATGAGTGTAAAATCTTCTAGACGACCTTGATTTAAAAAAACTAACATTAGTGCAAAATCGCACACAAGGTTAGCCTTGGAAAGACAGACGGGCTTAGAAGAAAAAAAAAAGCAGAGAGAGAAAGACAGACGGACCATGGAACACAGTAACGCAAGCCACTCGCAGTGTGTCTAAAAATAAACCAACTCGCAGTGTGCATGGCCTGATTTTTTCAAATAAACAGTGATGAAAAAAACTAACTATACGATGTTAGGTTTAGGAAACAGGTTTAATTCTTATTAGGAAATCTGATATTTTACGTATGGCTCCTGACTTTATACTGATAGTACAGTCGTAAAGAATGGAACAGGTGGTAGTTGAAATTAAACACTTAACATCGAAAAAAGATCGTATTCTTAACTATGCCACTTAGCCCCTTGAAAATCTTATATTCGTGCACAGGAAGGCTAAGGGACTATGAATATGTAATAAATTATCTAAAAAGTCCATTAGATAATTAGATATTGGTAATATAACATATAGAGAGCAGAGATACTGTCAGGTTTGGTCATATCTGCTTGGGAGTGAATTTTATTGAAACATAGTAGTAACAGAAAGTCTAAGATAGTATGAGGGAGGCCATTGGCTGAACTTTGAAGTTAAAAGAAATTTGATTGGGTGACTAATGAATAACAAATAAATGCCTAGAAACGGAGTAGAAGTGAATGAAAATATTTGAATGAATGTGTACTCTTTTGAAAATATTCAAAACGATTGGCCAATATACTGGATATTGGCAGAAGAAATCTTAGAGGGGACGCCATATCGTTTCACATTGTGAGAGATGAGAGCAGGCAGTGTTATCCAAAATTAAATATATGATAACAGCCTGGACATACCGCAGATCAAACTGTGCCAGTCATCTTTAGTGTGTATTTCCTTACGAATTGTGGTAAGCTAGACATTTTTAATCTGTATTTTATATGAAAATTGAATGTGAAATGATAAATTATGTCTGTATGTGTGTGGTTCAGTAGCAAACATAAGGCAAAGCCTAGATATTGCTCCACCATGTAAAAGATTGTCAGAGAGGAGTATAACTGCATATATATATTGGATTGCCATATAGTAACATAACACCTATCCTATTGTATGGAAGGGATTACAGCTGGAATTGCAGAGGCGTTGTAACCATTAGGGAGAGGAATACTGGTATATTGTCACATGAAAAGCTAGCAGTTGACCTAAAGCGCTGAACTTTATGTTTGTTTGTACTGTCATGTACTTCAGTGTGGAATAATATTGTATATTAGTTATGAAGAAGGAGGCACAACCTTCTCATTTCAGGGGCCGTGGTATAGATGGTGATATTGCATCGTCCGGTCTGAGTACTGTGTGATCCAGAAAGCTGGCAGCAGACTCCTTGCACAAGATAGCGGCCATTGTCTATCATACTATCAAACTGAGAAGCAAGCGAGAAGAGGATACAGGTTTCCTGCAGCTGCATTATGAGATAAGCGCTTGTCAGCACGAAAAAGCTCAACCTTGAATAAAATAACCCTGAACTGAACTTTATTATAAAAACAAAAGGGGCAGAAATTTTTAAAAAACCAGAATCTGTGAATCCTTCAATATTACTTCCACCAGTACAAACACATGAAATCGTGATGACAAACAACAACCTAGCACTAAAAGCCAGTATTTCCTCATAATAATACATCACAACACTACACTCATATTACAATAATAGTATACGTCTGGACAAAGATCTTTTGTATAAATTCTTGTACATAAACCTTGTGCTTACATTTGATTGTGATTCCTGATTCACATTGTAGTAGGATCAGGATATCTATTTATTGAAAAAGCTAATACATTTTATAAAAGTTACACTTGACTTACTTAAGATAAATCTTTAGAGTGTTATGTGTTTGTGATTGTCATAGTGTTGTAAATTGTTGTGGATCTTAATTTAGGTGTTTATCTGTCTGTTGGTTGTTGTGAACTTACACTTCATCACTATCATAACCCTAGACATTAACCCTTTGAACTCTGGCCACCCAGCCCGTAAAACCCCATTCCCCTGGGCTCCTAAGCAAAAAATGCACAAAAAAGACACATAAGCAAAACTAGTTACTGTGACAAAACCATATGGCCAGTTTTAACTATTCTATCTCAGATTGACTGACCTGATCATCTCCAGTATTCCTGCTTATTGTGCCACTCCTCCCAGCATGAAGACCCTTTCTTTAGGCACAGACAGCTTTCACAATATTTGCACCAGAATTTAGTCTTCACTTTTTTGAATGGTCTGTGCTTGCCTACTATCGTCCTATTGTATTTACATGCTACATGAATGTACATCTGATGTTGTCACCCATTTTTCAAGTATACGATGATTTTTTGCCAACCTGTTCAAGTGACTGTATCTGTGATGTTAGAGTGCGTCCATTATTAAATGTATGAAACGTCATCAGTAGTCTACACTTTATTGACTTCAAACTATGATTGAGTGAGTGACCTGTCAACTTAACAGAACTGTACACCCATTCGCGTCAATTACATCTGCATTCTCACTCTATGTAAACACTGTCCCTTGTCAGCACTTCAACACTTGACGGACAAGGTGACCTATATACTTAACACTGTGTCGGAACAAGTTGACCATTCTACTGTGTGCCCAGCTCTAACAGTGGCATACAGGTAACATTGGGATCGACACACAACACCACAATTCATCCATGCTACACCAAGAGAGCATTCATCTATGTGTCCAGTATAACCCCATGAACACACTTATCAATGCAGTGGTATATCAATTTTAAAAAAAACCTATTTATCAATGTGGTAGGCCAGATTTCTGGGTCTAACCTGCACAGTGGACATTGCCAGAAGTCAGCTACTGATACCAGATCGCTTCCTGCGGCCGCATACGACACACATAAACACCAGCAGTACAAGTCTACAGTCGATGTCAGCTAGTCAGCAGTTTCGTTACGTGACCTGACCTGTCAAGCAGAGGCAGTAACTAGGTCAGCGCTTGTTGACATTTGTGATAGAACAGACATCATTGCACAGCAGGGTATTAACTGTGTTAGCGAGAAGTGCTTACATTTCAACGGTGGATCTTCTGGTGTTCTACTCTATATTGAACATTGTAATAGTTTAGGCCAGAAGTAATAATGTATTAAAGTGGCAGTACTATTGTATTAGAACAACATCTGAGCCTTCTGTGCAACATATTACATTACATTATATGAAATATATATATTTATGTTTAAGTGTTTACATGTTATAGTGTTGTGTACATGTTCGTGGGCGGTTGGGCAAGGTGACTAATATAAGATTTCCCACGTCATAGAGGGCTTATATTAGTGTTCTATAGGTGCGAATTTTTTTAATTGAAAATTTGCTAACGACAATTTGTTGCTATTTTTGTTAGTTGTGACGACGTGTTTTTTTCTTCGTTGTTTTTGGTAATATTTTTTCTGTTCTTTAGTTTTGTTTTGATTTGTTTGTACTTGTAGGTCTACCATTTCCTGTCATTTAGTTCTATACACACTTTATATTTATATACTGTGACTTCATTTGTGTTGTTTTTCCCCCTCGCAGTTATCATCACAGGTTCTGTGATTATTTTCTTTGGTTTTCCTATTTGTTTTATTTGATTTCTGCGAATGTTTCCATGTTGTCTTTTATAACTGTCCTTTGTTTATGTTGTTGGTTGACATATGCTATATAAGGTATATTTGATCATACACTACTAGCTGTGTAGTGCACTTGTGGTATAGAATAAACTGGTAGTTTATTATTATTATTATAATTATTATACAAGTGAGTATACAAGACCTTACTAAAGGCTTGTCTCCCACAGAGACTGGGATAAAGGGAGCTGGTTATTCAAGTTTATTACAACTTGCTTTCATTTACTTTGAAATAAATTTCATTGACTTTTTCAGGTAACTAGTCACATATTGTTAGACATTATGTCGACTTTAGATTACTTTATTGACCTAGGGAAATCCCTAGGCAAGACTGGTGATAAGTTGGAAGAGTTTGCTATCAGTCAATATGATAAAGCACAAAAAGCTGAGGCTGAACAAAAGAGATTAGACAGAGAAGCTGAGGCTGAACAAAAGAGATTAGACAGGGAAATTGAAGAATTTCAGGAGAGAAAACTTCAACTGCAGAGAGAACATGAAGATCTACTCTTAGCTGTGAAACTGGAAGAAACGTTAAATGAGCTTCAAAGTGATAAGAAAGCTCTTACTGATAAGTTATCAGCAATGAATTCTGAAAATACAATATTAAAGGATAAAGTGATGATGTTGATAGAAGATAATAAGAAAGTCTATGACTCTTCTCTTAGTCAGAAAAAAGAATTAGAGGATGAGAGAACCTCATTAAAACAATTATTGAATAGCCAGATAGATGAAGTGAGCTCAATGAAGAACAATCATCTTTGTAAAGAACAGTCTCTTAATAATGAGCTAGACCAAGTCAAACTGGACTATGAGAAATTAAAAGCTCAGGCCAGTCAAGACAAGAAGTCTTATGAAGAAACAATTCTTGAATTAAGAAGTGAGGTGAATCTTGTGCGAGATATTGCAATAAGGAGGAAGTTGGAATCTCTGGAGGAGATTAAAGTGGTTAAGAATAAGAAGGATATTGAGATTCAGTCACTACAACTGGAGTTGACACAGTTGAGAGCGAATAAGGTAAAGGATGAGAAAGTGGATGAACCTATGACTACTCATCATAGTGCTATGGAAGCACTCAAACTTGAACTTGTTCAAGAAAAGGCTAAGGTTTTAGAAGCTACATCTCAGATGAAAAAGTTGAGAAAAGATCTTAAAGATAGTATGGCTAAAGAGAAGACTCTTATTTCGCAGTTACAAGACATAAGGTTGGATTATGACAAGAAAATTAAAACCAACGAAAGAATATACAAAGCTGTTACTAGAGAGAAAGCTATGGCAGAGGTGGAAGTTACAAAACTTCGTAAGAGAGTTGACAGTTTATTAGATATTGTTTTATACAATGATGTGTTATCTACTACTAAGGTGGATAGACTGAAACATAAACATGATGGTCAACATGTTGCTAATGCAAAGAGCCAGCGACAGACACTCAATGCTCATAGTAACACTAAGCAATATGTGAACATATCTTTCCGTGGAAAATATGGTTTCCCACGGAATAACGATACTGCCTCTAATGGGGGTTGGCGGCAGGCCAACAAAGGTAAATCAAGTTTGGATCACGGTGAGGACTTTGATAAGTGTCATGATAAGATTCCTCAGGGAAACCGTGCATCGAATTTTCAGATTCCTGATAAGTTGGTAAAAGAAAACAAAACGGTTAGTACCCATCGTACTCAGCACAGACAGTACGATGTACCTATTAAGCACAGTGACACAGGGAAAAATAAAAGCAATTTTGCTAAGAGAGATTATCGTGATTGTGGACATTACCAAACGCGTCCATATGATAATAGTTCTTCTTCAAAGAACTGGAGGCAATTTAATTGTCCTCAACATTTTCGTCCGAGTGACTATAAGAACTTTCATAACGGTTATCAACATTGTCATAATTGTTCTCCAGGACAGCGAAACCCATCAAATAGATATTTTGTTCAGAACAGAAATAACAATTATAACTATGTTAACGGGAGTTCAAATAAGAGCAATGGGCTGAACAGAGATAAGAATTTTGATAGATCTCGTTGTGATGGTAGATCTCAACATGATTCCACCTAACTGTTAAATCTTAGACTTCTTGTCGTGAGAAATTCTAATCCACATATATAAATTAAAAAGTAAATGTAAAGCCTAACGAATAAATTCAAAAAAAAGGAAAGAAGAATGGTAAAGAACAGTGCTGTCACAATGACTGTACTCGAGATCCCCCTTTTTATGCTTCGTCTGCATATTCTCACGCTTTCACATTGATAGTAAAGCCTACTGCATCAATACACGCTTTCTACAATAACACTGTACTGCATTTCTAAGAAAAACCTTGAGATACGCAAGCTGACCTATATTTAATATTCCATTCATGTCATTTTATACACTAAGTTAACATAAACGAAAAGACAGATGAACTTAGGATAGAAAGAAAGGGAGGGCTGAAAGCCGGAACGCATGCAACACTAACACGCGTCTCGCTATACAATTACTGCCATCACGCGTGTAAGGCCACATGCACTAACTTTTTTTCTTCAAATCGACAGTGATAAAAAACACTACCCATACGAGAGTTAGGTTTAAAAACCTGAAAAATGCTTATTGGGAAAGATGACATTATACTGGTTTACGTTTGAAAGCATGACAGTACAGCAGACACCATAAAGTTTGGAAGTGAGGAGGTGGCAACAGCACGACTATCCTAGAAGAAAATGCATATTTTGAACGCAGCCCCTTAGCCCCATAAAAATATAGTTGGGTTTCTTAGGACTTGCTGACAAAGAATATGTTAAGTGTTACGCAAATAGTCTAGGAATTAACAAATTCTAGCCAAAAGAAATAGTGAGGGTGTCAGACAACACCAAAATCAGAATCGCTCAGTGGCAGATTTTGAAACCACCATTGTACGGGAAATAGGTCCCCATGTTAAATCCTATTTGATTGGAGCGCAGTAAATGTAAGGCGAAACACGATTAGTCGGACTACCAATACTAATTTTTTTGTTGTCAGGGGAAACAGTAGTAGAGGTACTTTTTTGAAAAGCTGTGTAAACATGGCACGATTGGTTAGACCCGCCAATATAGGCAATTAGAAGCGTCAGTTCAGCACCACATTTTCAAATAAACTTTATAAAGCAACAGTGCGTTGAGATTCAGCTTATATTTTTCTAAATAAAAGCCTGAGACAGCGGCAGGTCGGATTTTGTGCCATATTCATTGCCAGTCAACGTAATTGTGTATTATTTCCATGAATTATGGTAAGCTTGAAATATTTGATATCTTTTTAATGAAAATTGAATGTAAATTGATAATTTATGTCTGTATATGTGTGTAGTCTTGACATATGGATGCGAGTCGTGGGCAATGACTACAACCCACAAAAGCCAGATCCAAACCTCAGAAATGAGGTATCTGAGGAAAGTGGTTGAAGTAACAAGAAGAGACATGGTCCGCAACCAGACGATACGTCAAGGCCTAAAATCCCACCCGCTGCAGACCCAAATAGAACAGTCCCAACTGAGATGGTTTGGCCATGTCTGCAGAATGGGAGAAGATCGGCTACCACGACAAGCATGGGAAACAAAGAGCCAGGGATCCAGACCTCCAGGACGACCCAGAGTTCGCTGGGAGGACAACATTAGACAATCTTTAAAGGACCGAGGACTAGAATGGAACCAGGCCAGGAAGAAGACAGCTGATAGAATGGTCTGGCGCTCTCTCTTCCAAACCTCTACACCTCACGGTAGAAGGGGAACGACTAAGTAAGTAAGTAATATGTGTGTAGTTCAGTAGCAAACCTGAGGCAAAGCCTAGATATTGCTCCAACCTGAACAGAACGGGTCTGAGAAAAGTAAAATTGCATGGAATTGCCTAACAGTACACTGACACCTATCTTATTGACTAGAAGGAACTAATGCTGGAATTGCAGAGGCGTAGTAACCATTAGGGAGGAGTATACTGGTGTAAATTGTTTCAGATGAAGATAGCAGTTGGCCTACCGCTCTGAACTCAGTGTTTGTTATGTATTGTGTTCAGTCTGGAAATAGATTATAAATTAGTTCTGCAATAGGAGGTACAACCTTCTTGTTTCAGGGACCGTGGTCCTAAAGTTATTGAGCAGCACCTGGTCTGAGCTTTGCTGAATCTAGAGGCTGACAGCATACTCCTGGGTCCAGATAGTGACCAGTGAGGTGTCTCCAGAACACAGGGAAGCTATCAAGCAGAGGAGTCTTTTCCTGCCGCCATCACGAAAGATAAGCTTCTGTGGCCAGAGGAGCTCAACATTATGTGTCCCCCTCTAAAATTGACCTTATAATAAAACAGAGGGAAAATACATTGTGTAAATTGATAGGAACTGTGAACTTTTCCCCATACTATTTCCAGGATAAACAAACACTTGAAGTCATGATGACAAATAACAACATAGCTTGAAAACCAACACCAGTATTACCTCATAGTACTACTACACAACTGACACACATAGGATAATATTAATAAAATATGTCACTACAAGGTTCATATTTATAAATTATGTACATATAAATTGTGTTTACATTTGATTGTGATTCCTGGTTCACTTTGTAGTTGAATCAGGATATATATTAGTGAAAGTAATTAATACATATATATTTGGAACTTTACCAAAGACTCATTTAAGATAGTCTTATAGAGTGTTAAATGTGTGTGAGTGTCACAGTGTTGTAAAGTGTTGTGGAATAAATTAAATTGTTTATCTGTCTGTTGTTGTTGTGACTTACACTTCATCATATACATACCCTAGACATTCAACGTAGTCATCACAATATTCCAGAATAATTCTGACTGAGGTATAAATGTGGTAGCAAGTAAGGTTATCTGTAAAACACTACATTGTTGTGCAGTCTGGCTGAGCGAGTGTGGATCGAAATGGGAAGGCAAACCCGGTCCTAAAAAATGCCGTGCAGAAGTCGGATGTGTCGACAGAAAGGTGCAGATATCACAGCTTAGGCGTAAACAGACACAACGCAACCACCGTCCTTTTCAGGACGAACGAAGAAGAAGAAGAAGAAGATACAGATACCTTCACAGCTGATCTCAGTCAGTACACTAAGTCCCCTATAAATATTTATATCATCCCACTTTACCACATATATTGGGGTCTCGCTCCCGGGATATTGAACTTTCTCCTATTATATATATTGGGAATAATAAGAATTAAAAGGTATCCTTGGGTGGAAATAAATAACGTTGAGCTCTCAGTGCCTGTGGTGTCTTTGGATAAGTAATTACAGATTGTATTGTTTAGTTAGACATTACATACATTTACCTGTTAGAAAATGGCCGACTTGGCAAAATTTCGATCTGCTGCTGTGCAGACTGCAAAAGAGTTAGGAATGGACGGGCAAATTATGATTGCTTATGTCACTGCTGAATGTGACAAATATATTGAACGGGAAGAAAGAAGATTAGAAAAAGAGGCCGAAAGAAAGTTAGAGGCTGAAAAGGAAATTAAGAAGTTGCAGTTTGAGGCTGAGGCTGAGACAGGGCCATGCTCCTGAAAATGGTGCCAGTCCCTTTACCTCCGATGCTACTGCTAGTCAGGGAGCCTCAACCTCAGCTATGAATTTTCATTTAGATCATTTTGTTGAGAAAGACGATGATATTGAGAGCTATCTAAATAGATATGAACTATTAGCTACCACGTATGGGTTAGAGAGAGAAAGGTGGAGCTTAAAGTTATCTCAAGGGCTTCGTGGGGCAGCTTATGAAGTTTTTGCCAAAATGAACAGAGGTGATCAAGAAAATTATGACATGCTAAAGCAGGCTCTTTTGTTAAGATATGAAAAGAACGCAGAATTTTATAGGAAAAAATTTAGGAATGCTAAACTACTGTCAGGTGAAACCTATCACCAGTTCTCTGCACGGTTAGAGACATACTTGGAGAAATGGACTTCTCTGGGGAAAACCCAAGATCTTAAGGAAATGGTCCTTATAGAACAACTAAGAGAGTCCATGGCTCCAGACCTGAGAAAGTTTCTCATGGAACAAGGTGCAGAGAGGCTGGGTGAGTTGCTAAATGTTGCTGAAAGGTATCAAGCAGCTCAGGCAGAGGTATCAGGTAATAAAAAGAAACAGGTGGATAATTTTAGGGCACCACAGAACTTTAATAAATTTGATCCTAGAGATCAAAACAAAGGTAAGCACCAGTTTGATAGGCCACGGTATGACAATAAAAATAAAACCCCACAATTCGATGAAAGGAAATATGATGAAAGAAAATCTTTCAACCAAGGGAAAAGGTGGTGTAAAAATTGTAAGATGAACAATCATGACACTGACCATTGTAGAAGGAAACCTCCTCATTGTGCTGCTATGACATCTGGAAAAAAGGAAAAAAAGGTCAAACCTGCAGAACTACAGGAACCATACCACCCCCCCAGTGTGTGAAGATGTCATCTGTAATGGTGTCACTATAAGGTGTTTATATGATACCGGTTTAGATTACGATTCCGTTGTGAGTTCTCACCTGGTGCAGGCCGATCAATACACCCCAGAAACAGTGGAGATTCAAACTGCAACCAAGGATGTAGCTACCATGACACTTCCCGTCGCCCGGATAAACGTGAAAACGCGATATGTGGAAGGAATCATAAAAGCAGCAGTGATAAATGAGCCAATCTACCCTCTGATATTGGGGTGTAGATATGTCTTCTTGGGGAATCCCAAGAGACCTGTGATATTGGCAACAGTGCAGACCAGATCACAGTCTAAAAAGGAAGAGGATAATCCAATAAATACTCATCCAGATGAGATGAGGAAGGCACAGGCTGAGGACAAAACACTCAAGCCGTGTTTCAAGAAGTTGCCCAAAACCCATACACCTCCAGGAAAGGGAGAGTTTTATATGAAGAACAAGCTGATATATAGGAAGGCTGGATCTGAATCCAATGGTCACGGACAGCTGGTCCTTCCCACTTCATATAGGACTAAAGTGTTGGAACTAGGGCATGCGATTCCCTTCAGTGGTCATATGGGGATCAGCGCAACAGGACAGCGTATAGCTTGTCACTATTTCTGGCCAGTGTTACGCACAAATAATTACTTTTTTCCAAAGTCTTTGTATGATCGTTTTTCGTATGTATGATCATTATTTGACTGAAATGCATGTTATATATATTTTATGGTCAAAGGGACAGAATCCGATATATCGATACTGCTATTTTTTATGAGTTTACCTCCTCTTGTATAGAGACACGTTCGGTCTATAATGTCTTGAACGAAGCGTGACCATATCTCCTTATTTGGTAGTATCAGTCAACTGTTGTAGATGTTTGAAACCTTTCTTAACGCTTCTGTTCATGTCCATAAAAGGCGCGACTGTGTAAGACTTTTATCTCGAATGTTCTTAGAATCGTCTTATTGTGAACAGCGACTCAGAGATTGTCACTCTGCGCATGTCTCGACTTGGTTGTCGTTTGTTGTTCCGCCCAGGTCGGGCAGTTGAGAAATGGGCTGATTAGCGAGCGGACGCGACTGCGTCTTGTGATTCTCTGAGGGAAATACATTGTCTTTGTGAGTTAGTTAGCTAACTAGACTATTTCCCCGTATTATTCAAGCCTGCCTGGAGGCATATGTTCATGGTTGATTTCCGAAATAAGGTAATTCCTCTTGTATCGAACTTTAGGCTATCATCTAGAGGTTCGTCATTTTGTCGCCTTTTTGCTCGCCTGTGTGATTCAAAATGGAGAGGTACTTTGACTAGGATTAAGTCACCGGTATCTTTATACCTGAACTAGTTATATATCTATGGGTCGCTCTAGACCAACAAGACTATTGTCTGTGTTCCAGGATTCGTTATATCAGAGATCACGTCCAAGTCAGATGGTTAGACTAAGGAAGGTTATAAAGGTCGAGCTGACCTGTAATCCATGTATGCTACTCACGTGCAGACAGTAAACGGACGTATTGTATACATCTGATCTGCTAGCATCAGGAAGGAATAATTATTATTGTCTATGAACATTAAGGATCTGCAGCTGACCACGGTTGCAGAAGTTATATGTATTATTTATCAAGCTTCGCTATGATATTTGTTTTCCATACAACTATTGAGTATTGACTTCTACATGACTGTCAGTTAACATGAGTTTGAATGCTGCATTCGTTATACTATGCTGAGGATAACGTAAGTATCATGACTGTTTTGTGGCGTGCAAATAAATGGTAAAAACCTAAGCGAAGTTACCATTTTATGACTCTACACGTCATGTTGCCTGTGGTGTACCCTGTGAACTGTTCTACGGCAACAAAAAAACAGCAACAATCTAAACCAGATAAGACACCCACATCTTGCATTGTAATACCTGGTGTCGATAGAGGTGGTAGTTTGACGGCATCCTAATTCCACCCTTATCAGCCAGGGATAACTGAAGATATCAAACGATATGTAAAATCCTGTCCAGAGTGCCAACGAGTAGCACCTAAACATTGGACTGCACCAGCAACTCTGGGGGAAATGCCCATAGTGGGAACACCCTTTGAGAGAGTTGCCGTGGATCTTGTGGGACCTCTCACCCGAACCAAGAGAAGGAACAGCTACATTCTGACTCTGGTGGACACTTGTTCTATGTGGGGAGAGGCGGTAGCCCTGTCATCGATTGATTCTAAACATGTGGCAGAGGCATTGCTCACAATTTTCACAAGGTTAGGCTTTCCCAATCAAATCTTGACTGATAATGGCTCTCAGTTCAAGGGGAAACTAACAGAAGAAGTTTTCAGGATCTTCCAGGCCAAACACTTCCATTGTAGTGTGTACCACCCACAAGGGAACGGCCAAGTGGAAAGATTTAATGGCACGTTGATGTCGATCCTGAGAAAGTTGGCACACGAAAAACCAGATACATGGGATCAGTACCTTCACGCCGCCCTCTTTGCTTATCGGGAGGTACCCCATAGTTCAACCGGAATGGCCCCGGCAACATTATTATTTGGAAGGCCAATAAAAGGTCCACTTGAAGCGCTGTTAAGAACGTGGACTGATGAAAAGGCAGAGGAAAATATTACATCCTCATACCAATATGTGAATGAGCTAACCACTTGTTTAAAAACTGGCTGGAAACTTGCCAATGAAAATTTGAGACAAGCCAGGAAGAAACATGCTGCCTATTATAACAGGAAAGCTAAAGACAGAGATTTGGCTGTGGGAGAGAAGGTACTGCTTCTTCTGCCCGGTAGTCAGAATAAGTTACAAATTGGATGGCAAGGTCCATATACAGTTCTAGAGAAGGTGTCTAGAACCAATTATAAGATAGATAAGAAGGGGAAAGAAAAAATCTATCATGTGAATCTCCTGAAGAAATATTTGGAAAGAGAAAATCAGGAAGAGACACACTTGTTGACCTTGTCCATCGCCATGGAGATGAAAAAGGAACCACTTTCATCATTTGAATATCCATTACATCCCTGTGAGACAGCGGCACAGGTGAAAATCAGTACACACTTAACGAAAGAGCAAAAGAAGAGAGTACAACAGGTTCTAGATACTCATACAGAGGTGTTAACAGACCGACCAGGGCATACAAACCTATTGGAATATGATATGAAACTGATAGACCCCACACCTGTCTGTATGAAACCCTATTCGATTCCTTTTTGCTAAGGAGAAAGCTTTGAAGGAAGAGATAGACTATTTGTTGAAGGAAGGAATTATTTCACACAGTGAATCTTCGTATAGTTCCAGTGTTGTACTCTTAAGGAAACCCTCTGGAGAACATAGACTCTGTATAGATTACAGGAGACTGAATGCTATTACAGAAGGACAGGTGGATCCATTGCCGGATACAAATCAGTTGTTTGCCAGGCTAAATAAAGCTAAATATTTCTCAAAAGTGGAATCTGAGTAAAGGATACTATCAGATTCCAGTAAAGCCTGAGGTTAGACCATACCTAGCTTTTAGTACCTCAGACGCCCACGGCGACCGTTGCCTCAACTGGCTGTGTGTGGTGTACCCGGAAACGGGGCCTCCCAGTACTGAGACACAGTTAAGTCCCCGATGTCATTTATCGGTGCAGAGTTGAGAGAGATGGCTGAGCATCACAATCCCCCCTGTGTTGCAGCATGATGAGAACCCAGAATTGCACACTGAGCTTGGGGGGAATCACTTGGGCACCAGACTTAATACTGGCTCTTGACTGGATGGCCGCATGCAGGAGTTTTCTACAAGGGGGGGGTTGGCAGGTGGTGGGTATCTGGAAGTGGCTCTGTGCAGGACGTGAGGATTCCTTGGGTGAGCCCAGAACCAGAGCACAGCATTGTGCAAGCTCTGCATAGTTGGAGAGCCCCCTGGATGACGGGGAATGCACAGTGTGCTACCCCACCTGTCCCCAACTGCTAACTTAGAACCAGAAGTGGGGTCCTCTGTATGCGTGCCAGGGCAAAATAAAATGCCTGGGAAAGAGACTGGAGCTCAGAACTCCCTAACTCAAAGTTGCAGGATGGCAGGAAAGACAGGGCTATTTTGAAGATAATGCAACCATATTTTCACCATACGAGCTCAAACGCCGCCTCGGTAAACAAGGTCCGCGCAGAGCAGTGACACCCCCAGGCTGCTTGCGAATAGTCTACTACTGGGAACATAAACAGATTAGGGATGAGCCCACTCTCCCGTTGAACAGGTGCTAAAGTCATAGATACTGGGCCAGAAGGCGCACCGGAAACCACAGTATCACGCAACTCGCTTTTTTTTCTATGGAGAGTACACCGTCAGTACCTCAGAAGGACACTATGAGTTTAACAGATTGCCATTTGGATTGAAGAATGCGCCTAGTGTCTTCTCTAGAATGATGAGAAAATTATTGGACCCTCTGAATAACCCATGCATCACAAATTTCATGGATGATATCCTTATAGCCACAGAAACATTTAAGGAAAACACATTGACTTCTCATGAACATGCTGTTTTTAATCGACTTAGGGAAGCGAATTTAACAGCCCGACCCAAACCAAATGTTGGGTTGGTTGTAAAGAATTAGAATTCTTGGGACACACAGTTTATCAGGGAAACATGACCCCTGACCCAAAGAATTTAGAGAAACTAAAGAAAGCCCCGAGACCACAAACCAAGACGTGCGATCCTTTGTCTCATTATGTGGTTTCTACCAAAAGTATATCAAAAACTTTAATTCCATATGTGCACCGTTAACTGATTTGACACGCAAGGGAAATCCAGATCGAATTACATGGACACCACAATGTGAAATGGCTTACCAAGAATTGAAGGAAAAGCTCACAAGTAAACCTATTTTGAAATTACCTGACTTAAGTCAAGAATTCGTTGTAAGGACGGATGCCAGTAATATTGGGTTACGTGCGACTCTGCTACAGAAATCAGATGCATTGGATGGGGAATTAAGCCCAGTGGCATATGCTAGCAGAAAGTTGAATAAAGCTGAAACCAACTACTCAACTAGCGAAAAAGAATGTCTTGCAGTAAGATGGGCGATAAAGAAATTCAATATTTATCTGTATGGGAAGGCATTTAAGTTGCAAACGGATCACAAACCCTTGTCGTTTCTAGCGCAGGCTAGACATGAAAATTCTAGATTACTCCGTTGGTCATTACTGATGCAGCCATTTGAGTTTAGCATAGAGTATATATGTGGAAAAACAAATCTGGGAGCGGATTTTTTAAGCCGCCATCCGTGTGATGAGAATCACCCTAAGCCCCAGGAAAGATAATAAATTTCTCTATGTGTATATAGAATTATAGACTGACATATAACGTCTGTTTCAAGTGGGGAGAATTTGTCGTGAGAAATTCTAATCCACATATATAAATTAAAAAGTAAATGTAAAGCCTAACGAATAAATTCAAAAAAAAAAAGGAAAGAAGAATGGTAAAGAACAGTGCTGTCACAATGATTGTACTCGAGATCCCCCTTTTTATGCTTCGTCTGCATATTCTCACGCTTTCACATTGATAGTAAAGCCTACTGCATCAATACACGCTTTCTACAATAACACTGTACTGCATTTCTAAGAAAAACCTTGAGATACGCAAGCTGACCTATATTTAATATTCCATTCATGTCATTTTATACACTAAGTTAACATAAACGAAAAGACAGATGAACTTAGGATAGAAAGAAAGGGAGGGCTGAAAGCCGGAACGCATGCAACACTAACACGCGTCTCGCTATACAATTACTGCCATCACGGGTGTAAGGCCACATGCACTAACTTTTTTTTTCAAATCGAGTGATAAAAAACACTACCCATACGAGAGTTAGGTTTAAAAACCTGAAAAATGCTTATTGGGAAAGATGACATTATACTGGTTTACGTTTGAAAGCATGACAGTACAGCAGACACCATAAAGTTTGGAAGTGAGGAGGTGGCAACAGCACGACTATCCTAGAAGAAAATGCATATTTTGAACGCAGCCCCTTAGCCCCATAAAAATATAGTTGGGTTCCTTAGGACTTGCTGACAAAGAATATGTTAAGTGTTACGCAAATAGTCTAGGAATTAACAAATTCTAGCCAAAAGAAATAGTGAGGGTGTCAGACAACACCAAAATCAGAATCGCTCAGTGGCAGATTTTGAAACCACCATTGTACGGGAAATAGGTCCCCATGTTAAATCCTATTTGATTGGAGCGCAGCAAATGTAAGGCGAAACACGATTAGTCGGACTACCAATACTAATTTTGTTGTTGTCAGGGGAAACAGTAGTAGAGGTACTTTTTTGAAAAGCTGTGTAAACATGGCACCATTGGTTAGATTCGCCAATATAGGCAATTAGAAGCGTCAGTTCAGCACCACATTTTCAAATAAACTTTATAAAGCAACAGTGCGTTGAGATTCAGCTTATATTTTTCTAAATAAAAGCCTGAGACAGCGGCAGGTCGGATTTTGTGCCATATTCATTGCCAGTCAACGTAATTGTGTATTATTTCCATGAATTATGGTAAGCTTGAAATATTTGATATCTTTTTAATGAAAATTGAATGTAAATTGATAATTTATGTCTGTATATGTGTGTAGTTCAGTAGCGAACATGAGGCAAAGCTCCAACCTGAACAGAAGGGTCTGAGAAAAGTAAAATTGCATGGAATTGCAAAACAGTACACTGACACCTATCTTATTGACTAGAAGTAACTAATTCTGGAATTGCAGAGGCGTAGTAACCATTAGGGAGGAGTATACTGGTGTAAATTGTTTCAGATGAAGATAGCAGTTGGCCTACCGCTCTGAACTCAGTGTTTGTTATGTATTGTGTTCAGTCTGGAAATAGATTATAAATTAGTTCTGCAATAGGAGGTACAACCTTCTTGTTTCAGGGACCGTGGTCCTAAAGTTATTGAGCAGCACCTGGTCTGAGCTTTGCTGAATCTAGAGGCTGACAGCATACTCCTGGGTCCAGATAGTGACCAGTGAGGTGTCTCCAGAACACAGGGAAGCTATCAAGCAGAGGAGTCTTTTCCTGCCGCCATCACGAGAGATAAGCTTCTGTGGCCAGAGGAGCTCAACATTATGTGTCCCCCTCTAAAATTGACCTTATAATAAAACAGAGGGAAAATACATTGTGTAAATTGATAGGAACTGTGAACTTTTCCCCATACTATTTCCAGGATAAACAAACACTTGAAGTCATGATGACAAATAACAACATAGCTTGAAAACCAACACCAGTATTACCTCATAGTACTACTACACAACTGACACACATAGGATAATATTAATAAAATATGTCACTACAAGGTTCATATTTATAAATTATGTACATATAAATTGTGATTACATTTGATTGTGATTCCTGGTTCACTTTGTAGTTGAATCAGGATATATATTAGTGAAAGTAATTAATACATATATATTTGGAACTTTACCATAGACTCATTTAAGATAGTGTTACGTACATTTATTACCTAAGGGGGTAGTCTTCGGTCCTGCCAAATGTACGCACCAGTCTTTATATATTTTATTATTTGTGCGTTCGATTGATTCACGCACTGACGTGCACAATGCAGTGTGAGTTGCTTTGGACGCACGGGTAACCTAGTTTGGGGATTGTGACGTCATGTTTTGAACGGGGCAGTGCGGACTTTGTTATGTCCGAGATATAGATTATTGGAATTTTCTGGCAGTTTTGTATAAGCCAGTATGTTATATTGATTCAATTGGTATTCTTGACGAAGCCAATGATGGAAGGATCATGTAAGTGTCGCCCCGGTTATATTTGTATATTTATTGCCGTAAACTAAAGTATCAGGCCGCTCCCAGTTGTAGTCTAGCGGGAAGTCATCTTAGCATGTAATTTCCTAGAATGGACAGACGGAGTCGGTGGTCATATTAGATTACCGTAGAGGAATAATACCTACGTGTAAACCAGTTTATTTATTCGTATGCTTCATATTTTATATGCCGTACATTCAACAATGCCAGAAGCGTGGCATAGAATGGGAGAGGTTAGTCAACTGGAATATCTAACCTGTTCGTATTATCGTGTATGACTTTGTTTGAAACTATATGCTATCTAACGTTATGTTTTGGAGAACGTATGGGATTGTGAAGTATGATATGGAAGATTTTATCCTGGAGTATGAATACGTTACCATGATAGACGTCCTTGAAGGAAGGTCAATGGACTTGAATGAGAAGAATATTATACGGTAACAGTTTTGTGATCCTTAGTCACTTGAGTCAGAGGACTTTATTGGTAGAGAATCTTCAGGAACTTTAAAAGTAATTACCATTATGCTGATGTATGATCTTTGCGCCTGTGACGATGTTAGTCTTGTCCACTCCGTATGTGTCATGTTGAATAAAATCTATGTACAGTCATCACCGACTTATGTACTGCCAGTACTTGCCCAGTTCACCCAGTTCAACACTACTTGTTGAAGTTCGTTTGAAGAATATTGTTGAGATTCGTTCATTTTAACCATTCGCGTTTTAAGCTACCTCTTCACCAGTATAAACTGTACTCAACCATAAAACGTAACAGTCTTACCACACGTCCCGGGAAAAAAAAAAATGGAACATTTTTTTTTTTTTGAAATACATCTAGGAGCAACGTACAATAGGCTCACAACGCATGAATAATGCGCAGATGAAAATATCAGGAATACCTATAACGCCTAATATGAGGCTAAGTCGACTTATGGAGCGACTGGTGAGAATGTGTCTCATAAACTGAGAGAAATTATTTCTCTACAAGTATATTTTTCCAGGAAGGTGTCATCAAAGTATAATACAATTCTGGCAATTACACAATGCCTAAAAATTCATATCATCATTTCGTATTAGATATCTTAAATTTATGATTTATGAAGAAAAAATCATCAAAGCACAGCGGTGAATAAACATCCATGAACCGCTATGTAGTGATACAATCATTATATTATTAAATTACAAATGTGTATCTATCATGATATAGCAAAGGAACTACTATAGAACTAGACATATCAAGAAGTCTAAGCCCTAATAGTTATGTGGAATCATGTGGGCATCTTGACAGAATGTCTGCCATCACATTATCTGATCCACGAATAGCTCGCACAGAGAAATGAAAAGGTTGAAGAGCAATTGCATATCGAGTAGACCTGGAGCTCTTCAAATTCTTACTCTGTATAGCAGTAAGAGCTTTTTGGTCGGTTTCTACTATGAAATGTGCGCCTAGAAGGAATCTCTGTAGTTTGAGGATCGACCAAACCATAGCTAATAGCTCACGGTCTAAAACCGAATAATTCCTTTCTGCCGCATTAAGTTTTCTGGAAATATACATTATAGGATGCAGAGTTCCAGAGTACTCTTGCATTAGTGCCGCTCCAATCCCAGTGGATGAAGCGTCACTACGAAGAACGAATGTCTTATCTTTAGTGGGTAGCACTAAAATAGGTGGTGTTGAAAACAATGTTTTAATCTTATCCAGAGAGCATTGGCATTCCTGAGACCAGTGGACCACATTAGGCGAACCTTTCTTTAGAAGTGTTGAGAGAGGTGCCATGATAGAGGATAGATTCTGAATGAATCTGCCATAAAATTGAATAAGACCTAACAGACTTCTCACCTGTTTTTTAGTCTTAGGGATTGAGATGTTAAGTATCTTACTAGTATTATGGTCCTCTGTCTTTAGGAAACCATGACCAACTCGGTGGCCTAGGAAAGAAATTTCGCTAAAACCAATATAGGCTTTAGAGGGTTTCGCTGTCAGGTTGTGCTCACGCAAAGTAGACAGCAATTCATCTAACCCTGAATAGTGATCTTCCCAAGTATCGCTGAAAAGACAGATGTCGTCTAGATATGCAATGACATCTGACCGATAAGATAGGATTCGGCGCATCATGCGTACGAACGTAGCTGGTGCGTTCATAAGACCGAAAGGCATAAAATTCCATTGGAACAAACCTCTAGGTGTTGAAAAAGCCGTGAGAGGTTTGGCGCGTTCAGATAAAGGAACTTGCCAATATCCTTTAGACAAATCAAGTTTAGTGAAAAAATGAGATTTGGAGAGTCGAGTAAGTAGCTCTTCCAGTAAAGGCATAGGTTCGGCATCGAACTTCGTTACTTGATTCAATTTTCGATAGTCAACGCAAAGACGTATGTTATTGTCTTTTTTTACGCACAATAACCATCGGCGAAGAATATGCAGAGGTGGATGGTTCGATTATTTTCAAATCTATCATCTCATCCAACTCTTTCTCGACCTGTGCTTGAAAATGTATAGGTATAGGATAAGGTCTAACCCTAACAGGAGTATGGTCAGTTAGAACAATGTCATGTTGAATGACATTCGTTTGTCCAGGGATGTCAGTGAGTACATCCTGAAATGTTTGCAACATAGTTGAAACTTGTCGCTGTTCTCCTAGAGACAAATCAGGAGAGACAGTAACGTTCTTCCATGATTCACTGGAATGAAGTGGGATCATTGGAAGAGGAAGATTTACATCTGAAAAACTTGTTTCCTCATCCTGTATCACGGACAGTGATGAGTAATGACCATGTTGTACTGGAGAATTGTCCGTTGCTTGGAAAATGGGTTGCAAATAATCCGGACGTTCATGGAATTCAGTAAGCATATTGATGTGGAAGGTTTTATGCTTCCCATCAATATCGACAATATAGTCGACATCGGAAATTTTCGATATTATATCGTACGGACCTTTCCAAGAAATAAGTAATCTGTTTTCCCTACAAGGTAGTAATACAAATGCTTTGTCACCAGGACAAAGTTGTCGTAAGCATCTCTTCTTATTGGCAAATTGCCTTGCCTTCTGTTTCGCAAATTCAGAAGAAGAAGTTGCTAATTTGCATGCTTCGATAATTTTTTTGTCTCAACGCGATGACATATTCGTAGGATGACTTTGTGTCATCGTCAATATTGTCAGATGTTATGAGATCGTGAAGCAACGACATAGGGCCACGCGGACGCGCGCCAAAGACGAGTTCAAAGGGAGAAAATCCCGTATGTTCATTGGGTACCTCTCTGTAAGCGAAGAGGGCCGCAGGTAAAACTCTGTCCCAGTCTTGAGGATGATCCTCAGTTATCTTCCCAGTAAGTTTTTAAGTGTTCTATTAAGGCGTTCGACCATACCATTAGACATTGGATGGTAGATACTACTTAAAGATCTATCTATCTGCAGGGTAGACATTACTTGAGACATGGTATCTGATATTAGTTGGGTGCCATGGTCTGACAATATCTCTCCGGGGAAACCCCAGACGAGAAAATATAAGCCAAAGAGCATCTGCAATATCAGCAGTAGTAATGCTCTTCAGAGGAATAGCCTCTGGCCAACGTGTGCACATATCAACACACGTCAAGATAAACTGATGTCCTCTGGCAGACTTGATCTTAAATGGACCAATAATGTCTATGGCCATTTTTTGGAACGGCCGAATAGGAATGTCCGCCGCCTGAATGGGTGCAGCATGCCGTGGACCTTTGGATTTAACTTCCTGACATACTTTACAAGATCGACAATAAATCCGTATGTCCTTGTTTACCAATGGCCCAAAGAAAGCCGCAAGGACTCTTGACTTAGTACGGGAAAAACCCATGTGTCCAGCACACTGAGAGTCGTGAGCGTGCTGCAAAATTTTAACTCTCAAATTCTTGGGAACCAGGATTTGAGAATGACTTGACGTAATGGAGTCTTGAACCATACGTACAAGTACGCCATTCTTCTTTGTAATCCACGATTTACGACTTGTGTCCTTATTCGGATCACCTTTAGTTGCAAGAATGAAGAATTTCTTCAGAGTGGGATCATCTTCTTGCTGTTTTATAAACGAGTCACGAGAAATTACCAAGGGATTATCTTGGTTATGCACTTCATTATCTTCAATAGATGAAGTTTGAGGCACATTAAGAGCCTGAGCTCTAGTGACTACAGCGTTAGCAATCTGCATGTTTTGCCTTTCCCACGTGGAAATTTGTTGCGGAGTGCATTCCTTGACTCCATGAATGCGACCGATGATGAGGTCAGCGATCGGATTCGGAAGAAGACATGCGTGTACATCTCCCGTAAAGAAAGGAGTAGCAATCCTAATGATAGCAGTAGAGTATTTCTCTAATGTGCCGCCAAATGTTACACATTTGACTACTTGTCCAGTGGCACGGGAAGGATCTACGAGTGACTGCCTAACACCAATTGTGGTGCATCCAGAATCAAATAGCACAGAGACTGGATTGTTATTCACTAAACCCTTATGTAAGACAAGAGAACCTCTTCCATCATGCGCGACTGATGCCGGAAGAGCAGGAAGAGGATGGCCACAGCTTAAAGTAGACACTGTGGTTGGCTCAAATAACGTTTTGCATTGGGGGCACTGAGATGCTCTCCCAAAATCAAAAGCGGCACATGCCATATTACTAGCATCATTATTATCTTTACTCTGTTTATAGGCTTCATGGGACTCTTGTTGTACAGAGTTTGCCTGAAAATGTGGTTTATGTCTTTTGTTTTGAGATCTACCTCGGTTATTATCACCTCTGTAGTTATTGTTACCTCTATTGTAACCCCTATTTGGGTTTGAGTCATAGTTTCCTTGGTTACCATTATCATATTCATTATAATGAGTATCTCTGTAATTATGATCTTGTTGACTCCAAGAGGATAACCCTGATAGTTTCTATAATTACTTCCTCTACGGAAATTCCTATAATTATGACCACCCCTGTGTCGAGAGCTATCAGGTCGTCTCCAGTTCTTTGAAGAAGAACCCTGAAATGATTGGTTACCTTGGTTTTGATAACTATTATGGTTACCTTTTTTATCAAATCTGTTTTGAGGTCCCTGAAATCTGTGTGAATAATTGGGATTGTATGGTGTTGCTGAAGCAACTGGCATACTCTCCTTAATCTTAGTGTTGCCAAAAGTCACGTCGGGGTGTGCAGTGACATATTGGGAACAATATTCTTCCATTTCTTTTAGAGATTTGGGTTTACGCTCATGTATAAATTCAAGGAAAGGTTTGTTCACACATGACATAATCTTATCTCTGAGCAACAAATCCATAAGTCCTTCATACGTTTTTTCTGTTTTGGAAAGCTCAATCCAACGATCAACTGTGAGACGTGCCTTTGCAGTGAATTCTGAGAATTCTACCCCCGTCTCAGGTACCATCGTCTTAAATAAAAGGCGATAGCCTTCCTCACTTAGCTGATATTTTTTTATCAAAGCCGCCCTAATGACATCATAATTATCCTTATCTGCTTCTCCTACAAGGCATAATCTAGTCAAAGATTCACCTTTCAAGTTTTCTGATAATTGATTAGCGTATTGTGATTTATCCACATTATGTGTACGACAAGAACGTTCAAATCTATCCAGCCAGAATGTAATATCGTCACTGGACTGATTGAACGGTGGAACCTTAACCTTGTAAGTAGAAGGTTTACCATTACCACTAGATGCCTGATTAACATTACTCATACTTGTCAATCTCAATTTCTCCAACTCAAATTCATGTTCTCTTATTGCTTTTTTCTCTTCAGCATCTAATCTTTTTTGTTCAGCCTCCCTGTCTAATCTTTTTTGTTCAGCTTCCCTGTCTAATCTTTTTTGTTCAGCTTCACTGTCTAATCTTTTTTGTTCAGCCGCAGCTTCTCTTTCTAATTTTTTTTGTTCAGCTTCAAATCTCCTTTCCTCCACCTGCATCTGTAATTTCTTTTGTTCAGCAGCAGCCTCAGCTTCTCTTTCTAATCTTTTCTCTTCCGCCATAGCTTTTCTTTCTTCTGCAGCTAATCTTTTCTCTTCTGCCATAGCTCTTCTCTCTTCTGCAGCTAATGCTTTGTCATATTGAGCAACTGCCCATTGTTCTAATTGTTGACCAGTTTTATCAAGGGCTTTCCCTTGTATAATGAAGTATTCTAATGTAGACATGGTGTCTAACAATAATACTAATCACCTGAAATAATAATAATACCACAAGTTCTCAATGACTTGATTAATCAGTATACTATCCCAATATCTGTGGGTCACAAGCCTTTAATAAGGTCTTGTATAATAGTAATAATAATCAGGTACTGGTTTATACCATAATCCAAGTGCAGTGCACAGGCAATTGTGTCTTATGAAATATACCTATATAAAACATATGTCAACCAACAGAATACATAAAGTACAAATAGGACTGACAATACAAGAACGTTTGCAGAAATCAAAATAAATCAAATAGGGAAATCAATGAAAATAATCACTGAATCTGCAAAGAATAACAACACCAATGACGTCACAATATATGAATACAAATTGTGAATAGAACTGAAAGATAGAAAAGAGTAGACCAACAAATTACAAACAACTCAAAACAAAACTAAAGAACAAAGAAATATTACAAAAATAACAATAATTACAGTCTTCACAGCTAACACAAAAGCAACAGTTGTCGCAGCAAATTTTCAATCAAGAAAATTGCACCTATAGAAAACGCCCACAACGGACCCTCTATGACGTGGGATATTCTGTTGTGAGGACGCCGCCCAACCTTAAACACAACCCGCTGACATAGAAACTAACATACTATACAAACAAATAACATGTAAACATAAATATATATAAATTATGTGTATGATAGTATGTGTTGCAAAATAGGCTCAGTTTTACAGTAATGGCAAAGTTATTTTTATGAACATAAACAAACTGCCACTTTATTCAATTAAACATTCTGGCCTTAAATATTAAAGTTCATATATGGAAAACAAGAAGATCCATCGATGAAAATAGGACTTCTTAGTACACAAATACTGTCTTCCTGTTAACATTGACAAGAATTGATCCAACTGTTCTGTGAAACTCTGTAATGTCTAATGTAAAACTGTCAACAACGCTGGCCTACATACTGCATTCACTTGACAGGTCACGTGACGAAGTGTTGACAAAGAGCAAACCAATACTGCAAGTGTGTCGTATCAGCCACAGGAAACGGTCTGGTATCGGTAATCTGTTGACTTCTGAACTTCTGCGAGGTCAAACCCAGAAAGCTGGTCCACCAGTTGATAAAGTTGATAATGTTGGATTTTTATTCCCGTTAATGATATCCACCAAAAGATAGATATAAGTGGATGGAAGCAGACATCATCATCATCATCAGTTGATAAGATCTCTATGGTGTTGTTTGCTCCACTGTAGTGTATGGAATGTCAACTTGACCTACGCAGTGGTGTGTAGACATGGATTGAGTGTACAATGTGCGAATGATGATAAGGGTTCGTGTTGTTGACAAATGTTCTTTTCTCACACTCATGTATGACTGGAAGTCATCGACACCAACGACTGTGTACCTTTTCTAAAGTTTAATTGGACGTACACACTCGACAGCACAGATAGTGACAAATCACAGGTTGGCATAATACATCATAGTACAGTGGATAAATGGTCTTGCAATGTTATGTTACATGGGCACTCATGTAGATTAATATTATAATGGACTGTCAGTAGCCAAGCCCTCAGCATCGCCCATACATATAAATCATCTGACTTCACTGACTGAGCACGTCAGCTTATAAACAATATTTCAGATGGCTTCTAAACCTAATCTCGTTTAGCGACGATTCTCCCACATAATGTTCAGCACATATTTTTTTCATATAATAA